>ML811359.1:0-19381 GCA_009831015.1 Picea engelmannii | reverse complement strand
CAAGAAGGATAAGCTTGTACTGGCAGGTGTGCTGGTGTTGAAATGACCCGTTCCAAGAGAGGAAGGGCTCACTATGAAAACAGGCATAGAGCATTCACTGTTTCTCGAGCTATGTGATACTCTTGACCTCAGAGCTGAGGTTGATCCCTCCTTCTGGTCAACGTACCCAATGAATGATTTCATTTTCCTGTACAAAGACTTCAAAGACTTCTTTTTTGATGGACCACTGAGTTGACTATTATCGTTACCTTCAACAATAGTATTTTTCACGTAACCGTAGAGAAGAAGGGAAAATAATATCATTATAGCAATCAATGATTTTGTTCTAGTGATCAATTAGAGACCCCAGAAACTTCCCATTCTTAACAATGATGTTTGGTGTTGGTTATGAGGGCTTGTACAAGTTATTAGGTCGACTTGTGTTGGGGTTCCCAGACACAAATTGTCATGTCTTTTGTTTGAGCTTTCACTTGATTTTGATGACATATCGATAAGCCATGCCTAAGGACGAGATGTCAAGAAACTCTATTTCGGTCGGTATGTATATATGCAGAGAACTACGATACTTGAGCACCAAATGAGATACCAGCCTCGGAACCCCAACATAGGTCGACCTAACAACCTATACAGGCCCTCATACTCGACACTAAGCATCATTGTTGTGTCTGCAATTTCTCCCACATGATATAAAACACATGTCCACCATAGAAGACAACTCCAAATCCACTCACATCCAAAGCTGACACTAAGAGAAAATTAACAGTTAACTCTGGAATATATAATACCTCGATAAATTAACCAAAGGTGTCAGCACCAGCTCTAGAATATATGATACCTATGTTGATGCTAACACCTCTGATTTTTTGGATATGGAGGGATTTACATATTTGGATCCCCGTGATCATTGTATCTCTTTGGAGCATTATTTTCAGTTTGTTCTTGAGTTCATATATCTTCCACGTGGAGTTAACATGAGCACTTGGACATGGGACCCCAATTTACAATGGTGGTTGGACTACTTCAACATGGTGGCTTTCATTTCTACATGGGACCCTAGTTCTCTAGTCTACTTCAGCATTATGGTCCACAGTTATCCATAGGACCCTGGTATATGGTTGTACATCAAGCGTTGAGGACAACACTTTCATAAGGGAGATGTAATGTTAGGTAGCTAGAGAGGTAGTGGGCAGCCCAAAGGGCCCATAGTGATAATAATAGAATCCATTCAATGTAAGGTGGACTAGGTCCACTATAGTATTAAATAAGGCCCATTATGGTAATTAGATATAATAAATGTAACAAGACTTATTAGAAGATTCCTCCTCTAGAATGTTCTTAGGTGGTTGGTAGCACTATATAAAGAGGTTCAAGCAATGTAATGGGAGATGAAGAGAAGTATTGTATTTGGAGCAGTATTTCAATAGGAGGATGCCCCCTCGAAGAGGTAAGTGGTCAGCAGATGATCCCTTCCATAATAGGATCCATTGTATGGTGTTTCCCTACCTGAAGGGTTTTCTTATCATAAAAGTGTGATTCTTCTATAGTGTTCTCTGAATCTTTATGGTGTTTTTGTATGCAAGTAGTTGGTTCTTAACACTTTCAAGATCTAGAAACAAATAAGTGGGTAGTTATTATACTTTGAACATTTAAAACTCTTAAACCTTTTTTCCAAGTCAATCACTTGTCATTCTTTGCCAATCATGAGTGTTCTATTTCATCTAGAGCCACAATCTCTAGTCATGTATTCTTCCCCTCATAGTACAATTCGGTGAATGCAACACCAAAAACGTTATTAGCTTTACTAGCATGGCTCAAATCATCAAAGTTAAAATTCTCGACTATGTATCATCTTTTGATCACAACCCAAGGTTCTTACGTCACTTTTGTCTTTTTGCAAATAGCATGTAAAGACTAGGTCATTATTATTTAATTTTTTGTTATGCTTAATCCTCATACATGAAGGAATAGTTAGGCCCTAGTGATTTATCCATCACCTAGTAATTATCATTGTTCACCCTTACAAAAATTAGTTCACCTAATCTAATACACAACCGAGTCTTTGGAATACAAGCTTCCTACTCTTCATGCTAGGTGTCTATTGATCGATCTCTAAGACTCAATCTATCACATGATCTAATTCCTTTTTCTTTGAAGATCTAGAAACAAAGAAGTGGGTAGTTATTATACTTCGAACATTTAAAACTATTAAACCTTTTTTCCAAGTCTATCTCTTGGCATTATTTGCTAATCACAAGTGTTCTATTTCATATCTTCCTAACTTGACAATTTAAATTATACAGGTCATCACTATGACCCTTATAAACCAACCTTAGTTGTCATTCATGTTGATCAATCCACTCATCAATATTCTTAAAATAACTTGCCACTTGAGAGAGACACCTCTTCATTATTGTTACATAAGTTTGTCCTAGGATTTATTACAATTTTAACATTTCCCTTTTATATCTTTTTCAATCATCCATATCATATCTTTATACATTCCTTAAAATGATTACATCACTATCCCAATCATTTAACTCACTTAGTTAATTGACAATGATTGATTTCAGATAGTCATAGTCTTTATTTAGACCTTATAGTGATTCTTATCTTGTTCTCACGAGGGCTACCATAAGTTATCATCATTAGAAAATTTGATTTCATCCTTGACCCTTCCTCCATAAGGCCACTTTATTAGATATATACCACTAACATTAGATATCAATCTTAGAAACTTCCTTCATTTATTAAAAACCTCGTCTCTTTGTATGCATTTTCCATCTTCTCATTCTAATAATAGGTTTACTAACCTTCTAGGGGTAGTTGCATACTATCTTCAGGTATATTTCTTTTAGCTTTAACTTCATTTGATGTATACTTTGAGGAGAATTATACTAATATTCTCTCAACTAAACAATTATATGTTTCTTTTATTCATATCTTCATAGAAGAAATCAAGGTCACAATGACAGTTCTTTTAGTACCATTCTTCCCCTCTTGAGAAGTGACGCCCTTATAGCAAGTTCCACCAATTCCTTAAAGTATTAATGATTCAACAATCATCATGAATCCACTATATATATTTAGTCATGGTTTTACCCCCACATTTCTTATCACTACTTCTCCTAGATTAATAGCTTTTTTTTTATTAATTGGCTAACCACTTAACCCATAAGAAAACAACATAATTCCATATAACTTAAGTGAGGTAATATTCTATTAACACTTTTATTTATTTATTTTAGATTAAAATCATCTAATCTTAAGAAATTGTGTAATTATTGTACCCTATTTTCCTTTGAATCATTACCACTCTTAAAAATTTATTCCAATAACATTTATTTTATTTTATTTACAAAACTTATTTAAACCATAATACCCATTTCAATGAAAAATACTACACATACCTTTAAGAAAAAATAGATATTTATGAATTTACAAAAATTTACTCATATATATAAATATTAACCTTTTTTTTTACCACGTATCTTTGTCTAACTTAACAAACTTAACAAGATGTTTAAAAATCCTTTAACCACTTATAATATATAATAAAAATAAGTATCTTTCCTTTGACTTTATGCTATTATTATTATGGGTTTTAGGTTTTTCCACGGGTTCTCTACCACTTCTTAAAAACAAATATAGTCTTTGATACCTCTCAAACTTCTTGCACCCCTACCTCCTACAGGTTACCATATTTTTTTTATCCTCCTCATTAAATCCGGCAGAACAACCTATTGTTTACCTCATCGCAGGGGTGAAAGTTGCACTATCACTAGCAACACAGTCACCACCAAGAGCCTCAGATCCTCTAGTTACAGATCGAAAGCCAGTTATTGATCCACTAGCTTAAGCATCCCGTATAATTCCATTTTTAGAGCGCTACCATTTTTTTTTTATAAAAAACATCAAATTCTCACACATGACTTTTGTGAAACCCTTTTTATACAAACTCTCTACAGAAATAATTAAAGAATCTTAGCTCTAAATTAAGGATTTTAAATAGCAAAGTGTAGTTATAAATGATTCCAAAATGTTGCCATAGTAACTCGAGAGAGCATATACTATCACAATTCTAGCGGGAGGTATTATAACAGAGGAGTTAATATTTGTGCTATTCAATGTTGCGATTCCATTTTCTATGAACTTAACTTTGTAATGTATAAGAATATGGTGATCAAATTAATTCATATTCGAGTACCATGTAGCTTGTATGCCATGTGGTGACTCTCATTATATCTGGTCGTTATATAAATCATTAGAATTGAATTTTCATATTGTGACTGACTGGAATTTTCAAAGCAAAATGGAGTTTTATCCATTCCAAATTATTGGGTATGGACAAATATTTAGACTAACATCTCTTTTAACATCTATCTATTATAAAATCTATTTTAATAAATAAACTTTGTTAAATATATAATATGTATCATTTAAAAAAACATAAGAAATATAACTAAAACACCAATCATATTTATTCTATAGATAATTGAGTTTCATTATTGTGAAGTGCAATAACCAACTGTCCATAATATTCCATTAATCATAATTAACCACCGGCATACATTGCCTGTAAGTTTAGTTTAATAGATCTATGTTCAACTATCACAAAAGTTCTTTGCACAACAGTCAACTTCACTTTAACAAACGGGAGGTCTCCAGTTCAAGTTTGGTCCAATATCTTTTTGTTTCCCGGATCAACACCTGACCATGGGGGAATTGAATGGAAGAATAATTTGCAGTCCCCGAGGTTTTGGGGTATGAGAAATTCCTATTAATTTGGAAACATAATAAAAGGAACAATTTTGATTATAATTTTGAAACCTGTAATAAATTATTCTAGCTTATTATATTCATGAAGCATACTCGCCGTTCTACTTCTGAGATGATATTTACAGTGCTGAACTGATATTCAAAGTTAACTATATCATTTAAACTTTTTATAAGTACAAATAAAAACCTACTCAGTGTTTTTCTTCTATTTGAATAATGATTCAATGTTATTCGTTCTCAGAAAGCTGCATCAAATTCCTCTTTCTCTAGAACCTCCCAACTATTATCTACGTCGTCATAATCACACTCAATTGAATCTACAACATCATAAGCACTCTCTGTTAAATCTGATCTGAATTTGACCAATTGTCGTTTTCCGTGTTCAACTACTTCCCATCCATAATTCCATTTCTTTTGCATAGCTTGACCTTCACCTTTTCCTTTCCTGAAGTAGGAATTGTAAATAGTACTCCCTAGGGCAGTTGAATCCATAGTTTCTCCAAGTTTGACGAGTGGACGAGCTTCAATATTTTTCAACTCCTTCTCATTCGATTTCACTCCCTGTATGCAATCAATTATTTATACAGGAATTGTGTTAGTTGGTTAAGTCGAAAGGTTTACACCTATTGATAGTGGGTACATTTAATGATCTTTTAACTATAAATTCAATCTTATGGTTATCAATTGAAGATGCTAGTATATTCTTAGTGGTCTTGAACGATATCTCATGGTCATAAATTTCTAGCATTTTTAAAAGCTTCCTAACTTGTTAAATTTCTAACATTTATTTAATATGATTAAGAAATTACTATGTGACCATCTAATTGCCACGTTCAAATGATTAACAAACTTAATTAAAATTACAAATTTACTCTACTATTAAATTTTTATCATTTTACATTATTAAATTTACATTTGCTTTTTGCGTTTCATATTCTTCAATAGTTTCATATTCTTCAATCATTTAAGTTACATATTCTTCATATTCACCAGTAGCCATTTAGCCGCTATGCTAATTTAAATTAGGTTTTTTATCGGGTTTCTTTACCAATGGTTGGTAAGAAGCGTGGCCACATTTACTTCCGCTTCTTGACCAAATAATGGCGCGTTTGGTTAATCCATGGAGGGATCTGTGAAAGGTCATCTAGGTAACGTTACACATTTGCTTCCCCTTCTTTACGAAATAGTGCCGCGTATGCTTAATCCGTGGAGGGCTGTCTAGGTAATGTTTCATACACATGGCGTATGTGTCACAACCGATTTTATTTTTAGCGTTTGCTTAGTGCGTGGAGGGCTATCAAGATAACGTTTCATATACCCGACGGGCGTGTCACAACCTTTTGTCCTCTTTAGTCTGTAATTGCAAGCCAAAACTGTTTGCCCTATCTTCGTATGCTTCTTGCAAAACCAAAGAAAGAGAGATGCCTTCTCTTTAATTAACTCGGTGGTTGTGTGATTGACAATGCGCAGAGAAACGAAGGCGAAGTGTGAGTGATTATTGTGCTTGGAATGATACTAAGGCTTTTGCATGATACAGTAACAATTTCATCATGTGCATGTGGTTTATTTCCCTGATGTCACACACGAAGAGATGCGTAAGTTTCAATGGAGGAATTTTAGGGTTTGTTTAAGATCGGAGTTTTTATTTATAAAGCTGTTAAAATATTAAGGTTTTTTTTCTGAAAATATTAGAGTTTCTCACAACTTGGGGAGTTTCTGTAAATCTTTTATGTATTTTAATCTATTTGTAGTGTAAAATATATCTTGATTTGAACATGTTTGTATACTTGGTAGATTCCTCTACAGGTACAGAATATTACATGCCTAGGATCATGGTGGTAATACTTATTTTTGACTACCAATCTGGAAATGCATCTCAAATTTTCCCACTTGACAATACAAAATCCATTCATGAGAACAATCTCTGTGACTAGGCGATGACTTAAACAAATATAGGCTGATGTTTCATATTATTCGTTTCATCTTACCAGTGGTAAGCCTTTCGGCGTTCACCAGCAGCGATTTAGCGGCTGTGCTGGTTATATATGTAAACCTGATTTACATTAAAACGAAAATCGCATTGAGGATTTATCCATACACGAAGGGAAACTTTAATTGGGAAAACATAGGAAACTGAATTCGCAAGAAACTCTAATAACAAGGAAATCTGAACACTTCTAAAGTAAAACAAAAATGGATGGCGTACAGTTGAAATTGCTGAGATATCTATACATGTAAAACTTAAAATGGAAAACTGCAGAAAATATAACCTAAATCAATAAAATTCAATGCTTACAGCAGAAGAGTGGTTGTTATGTCTATAAATCGTTGAATTCAAACTAGGGTTGGGAAGATCGGATGGACCTTCGACTTCATAAATCGTTGAGTTCGAACTTGGGTTGGGAAGATTCGATGGACCTTCGACTTCGGAAATTGTTGAATTCGAACTTGAGTTATGAAGATCGGATGGACCTTCGAATTCAGAAATCGTTGAATTCGAACTCGGGCTGGGAAGATCGAATGGACCTGGAAATATAGGATGGACCTTCGAGTCCAGAAATCGTCGAATTCGAACTTGGGCTGGGTAGATTGGATGGACCTTCGACTTCAGAAATCGTTGAATTCGAACTTGGGCTGGACAAATCGGATGGACCTTCTATTTCTATTGGATTGGTGAAGACTTTCTTAGGTTTTAAGTTGGAGGTTGCAGTGCAGGGATAAAAATGGTAGGGATCGTAACAGAAAAAAATGTCGAACTCCATAGTTTCTTTTATGATCGATGATTGTCAATGATTAAGCGACAAAATTTCCACCACAAACCTGAGGATGTGTATGTATGTTCGGTGTTTTTGTGGATAGAAAACATACCTTCTGCCAGCGGCTTCTGTTTAGTAGTGAATGCTTTCCCATTACTTGAATATGCAGATTGAGATTCATTTTCTAGTTCGGCACAAAATTACTTCAATTCCTGATACACACCCACTGTCACAGTTTATATCAGTACTCAAGAACCAATGAACATTTAACATACATGTTGCAAAGCGAAAATGTGCTCAACGCAGCCATAGACGTGATCTTGGAGTCGAACAATTATGTCGTTTCTTGGAGTTGCAGAGTTTGTACTCCCATTCTCCCTTCGACAGTGGCCCTGCATTAGTGCGACCGTGGCCGTGCATTTTTTGAAATATGGTAAAAGGAAAATGGAAGGGAAACCTTTCGAATTCAAATGATGAAACAACGCAATGAAACGAAGAAAGGGGGAGAAAATGGAGGAGGACGGAAGCGTGGGCACTGGGCAGACGGTGGAAGATGGGACAGGTATGAGCAGACGGTGGAAGACGGGACAGGTACGACCGCCGAGAAAGTTATGGGAGACGGATCGTCGGAGTTCAAACGTCCAACGGAGTAGGCTCTTGCACCCAAGTTAGCCTACTCCGCACCGATCACATGTTCAAGATCCACGAATGAGAAGCTGGTATGGGCAGGCGTGTTGGTGTTGAAATGAACCGTTCCAAGAGCGGAAGGGCTCGCTATGAAAACGGGCGTAGAGCATTGACTGTTTCTCGAGCTATCTGATACTCTTGATCTCGGAGCTGAGGTTGTGCCCTTCTTCTGGTCAACGTACTCAATGAACGATTTCATTGCCCTGTACAAAGACTTCCTTGTTAATGGATCACCCAACTCATTATTATCGTTACCTTCAAAAGTAGGATTCTTCATGTAACCGTAGAAACGAAGGGAAAAGAATATAAGTATAGCTATCAATGACGCCGTTCCAGTGATCAAGTAGAGACCCCAGAAACTGCCCATGCTTAACCTATTGGAATCCACTTTTGCTCCCAAACTTGTGCAGACTGTGCTATTTAACCACTTGGCTTGAATCTCTTGCATTTCTTTGTCCTCTGAAAGAGACAGAACAGCCCTGGAAATATCAGGGACTAGGGGAGAGCCTTTGGGAAAAACCTACATGCAAAAGTCCTGATCGTGAGATACTAGCCATGGAAGAAGTGAAACGTGTTCGACTTTAAACATATTGAGGATTTGAAGGAACTTACAAAGCCCAAGCCTTCAGTCCTGTAGACTGGGCCAACCATTGTATATCCGCATTGTGAAGCTAGAAAAATGCGGATATAAGGAATCTCGTCAAAAATGGCAGCAACGCCTCCATTATTTGGGCCCTTTGAGAGAGCCTCCCGAGCTTCCGCCGGTGTTGAATATGTTCTGAGATTTTCTTTGGCGATGCCAAACTCCCGCTGCAGGTATTCAGCTACAAAAGACCCTTCCAGATGCCCCACTGCTGCTCCACTGGTTTTTAGAGACTCAACATTTCGAATAGTAGGATTCAATTTTTGCACTGTGAGCATAAACGTTAAACTGGCCGTATAGCTGGATGTCAAAATTTGAACTACAAATAGCCAGATTATAAGCACCAATCGAGACAAACTGCTTACTAACTTTTCCCCTGCAATACAGTACATCGGCAAGAAGTAAAACATCACATAAAGCCATTTAAATGGTAACATTTTCATTTTTCAAACAAGAAGAGAAAACAAAGCATTTCAAGTCGAAGGAGAATCACTTACTGTGTGAGAAAAACAACGTCGAGAACGAAAGCCTGGAAGAGTAAGGCGAATGGAAAAGAATCAAAGGCAGGTTATTGGAAACTTTAAATACAACCAAAAGAGATAAAACAGCTTGCAGACAAATTTTATTTTGAAAGACACATTGGAACCCTATTTTCAACCATTTCATTTATCACAGGTAATGGTTTGAGGTGGTTGGTTAGAACATTGAAACTATGTAGTTTATGTGGTTGGAAATATTTTTGGGTTTGAGGTGTCGGCTAAAAAATTGAAATTATAGAGTTCATATGCTTTGTTTTTAAACTATATAATTTATATGGTTTTAAATACTTTTCGAAGTGGTAGGTTTGAAACTTGAAATAATGTAATTCATGATGTTGTACATTTTTTATATAATTTTTTTGATTCTAGTTAATTTAAAAACATAGTTTTTATTAAACGAGGTAGGTTACTTAATGCTAATTAAAGTATTAAAGTGTTGTTATAATTAAAAAAAATATATGAACTTTATATTATATAGACAACCATATATAATTAGCAATAGTTTTGGATGGTGCCAAGGTATAAAGAAATGGTAATGAAGATAATAAACATGAACTTTATACACTATAATATATACAATATTTAATTAGCAATAGTTTTGGATGGTGTGAAGGTATAAAGAAATTACAAGGAAATAAAATAAACATGTTTGATAAATATTAAATAATATTTTTTAATTATTAAATAAGTTTATTTAAAGAAAAGACACGGGCGGTAGTAAAACTATATATATATATATATATATATATATATATATATTAATTAGTGAAGGTTCTGGATAGTGTAAAGGTATGTGTACGGAATGAGCTAGAATGGAAATGAAAATGACATTGTAAAGGAAAATAAATATGCTTAACAAATACACAAATGGAAAGTGAGGGAGGAATGGAAAGTGAGGGTGTAGGAAATTAGGAGTGATTGAATATTAGATTTGGGCTTTGACTAGGGTTTCCGCACTTATCGTGGACATGTAGTGGAGGTCTTAGCTGGACTTTTGGGACTAGAAAGAAGATCCTAATCGATTTTGTGGCAAGAATGGCAGATCCAGTGGATCTCACGCGGGCAGATGAGGATGATTTGTGGGCCAATGAAGGACTCTTCTTGGCTAATGAAACCTACAAACTGATGTATGATTGTTTGTGTCAGGTGTCAGACGGGTCGACGCCAGATGCTAAGCACCCTTACTAGCCACCAGTGACTGCTTGACAGATGTCCCCCAATCCCGGTAGTGGAAGTGCACTAAACTCCTGTCACGTGATCAACACAGGCCAAGGTGAGGGTAGGCACATGGGAAGCCTCCCTCAAGACGATTGCACTCATGTTTCAACTAAAACTGCTCCTAAACCTCGTCCTGGTGTTATTTCGCCAAACTTACCTGTGAGGAACCCTCTGTTGTGTGTAGGCGGTGTTGGTCGTAACATGGCTTCTGGTAGTTCTGCTTGTTCTCATCGCAAACTCAAGAATTGGAAATTTAGAGAAGCCAAGTCCTGTTGTGTTCTCAAAAGGGATGTTGCAATGGAAAAGGTAGCTAGTTCAACTGAAAAAGCTTCAGTTGGTAAATATTTTTATACGAGAATGAGTAAGGTTCAATTGGTAGACTGGTTTTTAAGTTTTTTGAAGCCACTCGTAGGGTATTGCCCTAGATTTGGCCTCCTTTATAACCACTGGATGGTATTTCATTTCCTGTCTGAGGGTGATCTATTGAGAGTTTTGAGTTCTCCTTGGATTATTGGAAGAGGCATTCTAATGATTAAGAGGTGGTACCCTGGATTTATCCACTCTCTGCAAGATTCTCAAAAAGGTTTCTTTGGATGTTGCTCCCTGACTTTCCTATCTAGTTCTAGTTTGTTAAAATTTTCAAAGTCATTGCTAAGTCCGTAGGGAAGTTTATTTTTTTTTATGATCACTCTCTTCACTGGAGTAACAAATGACTTGCATGGGTTCTGGTGGAATTGGACCTGGAAAGGGGGTTACCATACATTATTGATATCTATATTAGGGGATACCCACCTCCGTCAACCTGTTGACTACTGGAGGGAGCCTTTATGTAGTCATTCTTGTTGGCAACTAGGTCATCTTAAAGGAAAGTGTCTAGATTCCCTGGAGCACAGACATGACTCATATCAACAAAGGACGACTGAAGACCATGCTGGATTATCTAGTATTGAGCTATTCGACAAAGGATCCTTCCTTGATAAGATGAAGATTTTCTTCCCATCCTTCTTTAATAATCTCTCCTCTGATGAGTTTGATTATTTAATAAATAATGAAAGCTGGGTTCTTGAGATCTTTAGAGACTTTTGGGACCTTCTTATGAAAAATTTTGATGTTTCGGGTGTCCGCCCTAGCTTAGATTCTAAGGTTTTGGGTTCTATAAACACTCCTCTATGCTCTCCTGGTGATACACAATCTCTCTCCCCCATAGGCTGTGTTTCGACAGTTGACGTCCCTGCCATTCATGTGGGTTTTGGTAAGTTAATTTTTAGTGGTTTGGGACTGTCTAGAACCAAAATTTTAGGCTCTTCCCCTACTCCTGTGGTTTTAGAAGCCCCTAATGTTCCCTTTGGTGGAAATTGTATAGCCTCGAATTGTCCTTCGTTTCCCTCGGGTAGAGATAATTTCCTTAATGACATTGTTAAATTTCTCTTTGAACCTTAAGACCAAGGTTTTCGAAGCCTTATCGCCCTCGCTTCTTTCTATCTCCAACAATACTACTAATCCTTCCTCCAATACAAATCGTTCCAATGTGACTATCAAGAAAAAGTCTCAACCCCATATCCCAAAGAAACCTCTCTGGGCTATTGAATGTGGTCTGGCACATTTTGGAGCGTTGACCCCTGTTGTTTTAGAACTAGACAGTTCTCTAGAACCTTTTCTCCCTGAATCCTTGAACCCTATTTCTGATAGGGTTCCCTTCCCGACCCTTAGAGAAAGCTAGCCACCCTCTATCATTCCCTTATGATTATTATTTTCTTCAACCTCCGTGGGTTTGGGGGACCTACAAAAATTGCATCCCTCAAATTACTACTAAAACTAGTTAACCCAGATATTGTCTTCCTTCAAGAAACCTTGGTCGATGGTGAAAAGGCTAATTTTTTTTTTCTTCAATGTCTTCTGATGTGGAACGTTGTAGCTCTAGATCCAAATGGTCGTTCGGGTGGATTTTTGACTGGGTGGAACCCATCTTACGCTGAATTATGTGCATTTGGCACCAATGTAGGTATTTTTATAAAGGGAAGATTCAAGCAATCTATTGAAAAGATGAAACTCCTAAACTGTTATGCAACATATAAAGAAAGGGAAAGTTTATGGCAACCCATTTTAGACTATGGTTTACTGAGCGAAAAGGGAATTATAGTTGGTGGCGACCTAAATTTCACTCTTTCAGCCTGGGAGGTGTGGGGAAACTTGGCTAGGAGTGACTCTCTTGCATATTACTTTTCAAATATTCTACAAACTATTGGATTAGTGGATATCCAACCTACTCAATTGGCTCCTACTTGGAGAAATGGAAGACCTCGAACAATTAGTATCTCGAAAAGATTGGACCAGTTTATTATTGATGAAACCCTACTTGGCAGTCATAGTAAAACTAGATCCTGGATCATAAAATCCACCATATCGGATCATAATCTGATTTGCTTATAGTTTGAGAAGTCTTCCCATAAAGTCGCCCCTCCCTTTAAATTCAATATCACCTGGATATCTTATCCGAGGTTTTTGTTTCTTGTTAGGAACACTTGGATAACTATGAAAAATTGGTCGGATTTTTCTTCTATCCATCTGTTGTGCACAAAATTGAGGAACTTAAAGAAAGCAATCGTCCTTTGGCAGACAAACAAAAAAACACAAATTCACTCAGAAGTTCTTAGTATTGAACAAAAAAATGTCAGAGATTTTTTAGAATTGTCTGTCATAGGTGTTTGCGCAGGAAGATCTTAATCTACTTAGGTCCCTTAAACAAAGGAAGGATAAAATACTAGCAACGAAAGAATCCACTTGGAGGCTCAGAAGTCGGGAAATATGGATTGACAAGGGTGACAAGAACACAAATTTTTTTCATAAATTTTCTTCCCAAAGAAGATGCCAAAACACTATCTAGGATATAGTTGATGATGAAGGATGCTACAAATCTTCAAAAAATGATATTAAGGAGATTGCATTTAAACATTTCAAATCCCAATTCAGTGTGATAGAGGTAGAGGATACATGTAATCAGATCAAAGTACTCAAGGATGTGCCCAGGTTTTTTAATGATGCAGGAAGCGATGAGATTGGAAAATATGTCACTTTAGAGGAAGTTAAGCAAATTGTTAGTAGAATGCCTAAGGATAAGGTCCCTGGCCCGGATGGGTGGACACAAGAGCTCTTCCAGGTTTTCTTTGACATTATGGGGGAGGATCTTCACAGGGTAGTTGAGGAATCCAGATGTACTGGTGATATTATGGGAGCTCTCAATGCTACCTTCTTTTCCCTTATCCCTAAGGTGAGAAATCCAGAATCCTTTCATGATTTTAGGCCTATATCCCTCTGTAAATTTGTATATAAAGTTATCTCTAAAATCATTGCCTCCCAGCTGAAAGACAAGTTGGCATCAAGTATATCCTTCGAACAGTTTGGTTTCCTTACATATAGATTGATTTATGATGTTGTTGGGATAAATCAAGAGTGTTTACACACTGCTAAGTCTAAGAAGTTAGCTCAATTATTCTCAAGTTGGACTTAAAGAAGGCATATGACAAAGTGAGCCAACAATTTCTACGATTGTTGTTAATACATATTGGATTAAAATGGGAGGTTACCCAATGGATTATGGCTTATGTAACTTCTGCTAACATGACAGTTTTAATAAATGGCTCCCCTATTGAATTATTTAAGAGCTATCAAATTTTACGACATGGATGCCCTCTCTCCCCTTTGTTGTTCCTTTTGGTTGTCGAGTGTTTTAGCATATTATTGAAGAAGGTTGTGGAAGTAGGGTCTTTTCATGGCCTTGAAGTTGCTTTTGAGACTATCATCTCACATATTTTCTTTGTGGACGATGTTCTCATTTTAGGAATTGGTAAAATTGAGGATTGGATGGTGTTTCAATCTATTTAAACAAATTTGTTCCTTGCCTCTGGTATGGATGTTAATTTCCATAAGTCATGGTTCCTTGCACAAAATATAGATCCCAGTCTAGAGAAAAGGTTGAAGACAACATTCAAAATACAAATTATTAGTATTGACAAAGGTATGAAATACCTGGGATTTTATTTCAAACCTAACAACTACAGGGTGGTAGATTGGAAATGGATGATTCAAAAGGTTGAGAAGAGGATTGGAAATTGGTCTTTATGTTGGCTCTCTTTGGTAGGCAGGCTTATTTTAGCTAAATCCGTGTTACAAAGCCTACCAGTGTACTGGCTTAGTCTAGTCAGGATTCCTTCCTCCATCCTCCACAGGATCCAGCAGCTGATTGCAAATTTCATTTGGAGAGGAGATAGAGAAAACATAGGTTTCCACTTAACTAAATGGAAAAACATTGCTAGACCAAAGGAAAATGGTGGATGGGGTATTCAGAATATATATTGGTTCGCCCAGACCTTGGCTGCCAAGTCATTCTTGACAGGTCTATTTGTTAAAGAATTTTGGAATTTGGTACTAAAAAGGAAATATCTTAAAGGTATCGACCTGACTTCTTATCTGCGTAAAGAAGATTGTAAGTTCCCGGTAGCCTCTATTATCTAGAAACTTTTCATGGATTTTATGCCTATCATTAAGAAGTGGATGGCTTGGTCGATTGGATGTGATAAACAGGTCATCCTTGGGTTGGATCCTTTCATCGGAGGTAATGCATATTTCAGACTTTCGGGTCCTTTAATTCAACATATTAACAATTTGCAAATATTTTCTTTAACATAGGCAGATTTCTCATATGATGTTGGTATTAAACAAGGATGGCTTGAGGCTAATCACTTTTGTCTATTAGGAGAGATGGATACATAATGGAACAACCTTATTTTAATACTGTGGAGCAGTGAAACCTCTCTTAATAATTAGAGTGGTAAGATAGTCTGGTCTTGGAATAGAGTTATGGGTTTTGTAACTGTTAATTTAGCATATCAATCCATTTATTTTATTAACCTCTTGGATGAAAATAGATGGTGGTATAAGGATATTTGGAAAGTAAGTATCACAGGTAAAATTATTTGTTTTATGTGGTTATATTTGAAGGATTGTATTCTTACTCGTGCAAATTATAGGAAAAGGGGTGGAATTGGACCTTTGGTATGTAGTCTATGTCTTAGAGATGAAGAGACAACCACACATATCTTTGTGCATTGTGAAACTTCTCAATCCATTTGGAAATATGTTCTAAGTTATCTGAAGATTTTGGAAGCTTGGAGTTGTTCTTCTTTAGAATATAATATGCTACTTTGGTTCACTCAATACACAAAGATGCGACATATTCCCTTTCTGGTGATTTGGGGCATTTGGAAGTACAAGAATAAATTATTATTTGAGAATTGGCAGAGACAGAATTCCGGTATAGTCACTAAAATCCTTCTTTCAATTAAAGAACACACCGGGGCTTGCGAAGTTGAAAAATTTGAATACATCCTCAATCCAGTCTTCTTTGATGATACTCCAATAGGGTTCTTTGATGGCACAACTGTTGATGATTTTTGTGGCATTGGTAATTTCTTTAAAATTTTCTCAAATCAATTATTCAAAATTCATTTTACTGGTGGTAAAGGAAACAATATAAAAGCATAAATATTAGGATTATGGGGTCTCTTACATTTCACTTCTAGATTATTCATAAACAAGATGATGGTGGTTGGAGATTCAAAGGTGGCCATTGACTGGATTGATGATAAATCAAATTTGAACCTACTATATCTAAATACCTGGAAAGATAAAATCAGGAGATTAAAAGATAAATTTGATGGATCAAATTTATGCATATGCACAGGAAATTCAACTCTGAAGCAGATTCATTATCAAAAAAGGCTCTCGACTATCTTATGGGATGGATTTTTTTAAGGAATCTATAAAAGGAGATGTAGTCAATGAAGATAGATACTTCTTATTTTAAAGTCAGAAACACTAGAATGACTTCCTAGCTTTAGATGGAAAACAACTTTGTCATGTCATGTACTTATCATATTTTGTTTTTAGTATGCAATTCCTAGAATCAAGGCAACATGAACAGGCTTAGAACAGGTTATAGTATTTTGTTAAACTATTAAGAGATCATCAGTTTTTTGATCCATATGTAATTGAAAGGTTCACTTGATTCCTAATAGAATAACAGTGAAACTGGTTTTTTTTGCGTGAAAAAAAAATATGCTTAACAAATAAGATAATATTTTATTATTATTATTAGATAAGTCTACTTAACTTTGAGTTTTGGGAGAAGACAACATGGGAAGCAGGAGAAGATAGTTTGAGTTTTTCATAATATAAATTTTATGTAGAATATAATTTTTCTTTAGAAGAATTCTAGTATAGAGTTAGTCTCATTCATTTTAAAGTGATTTAAATATTTTTGAAAATCAATCAAAAATTTAAATTGATCAAAACTTTAATCATTAAATTTTTTGAAAGCTGAGTGCAAGCTAATGATGGTTTTTCATGATGGGCTAGTGGCAATGCAAACATGGAAAAACAAAAGTCTCTTAACTTGGAGGGATTATTCAAGGTACTTTTACAATGAATTTGAATATGGTGTAAGTAGGAAATTGAATTAGCTTTCGAAATATGCAATTTGTATTCATATAAATTGTGAATAACTATGTGAAATTTGATTTTTTCTAACAGTGGTATGTTATTTTTCCAGCAAAATATAAGGTATATGTCTTTGTTTGTGCAGGTGTTGAGTACCTTAAAGATGAGATTTCATAACAAAAACTTGTATAATTTTAGAGAATGTGTTGTTCTATTGTGGTGTATTTTTTGGAAAAATAAAACATTAATTATATATATATATATATATATATATATATATATATATATATATATATATATTTTAGTTATGAAACTCAATATATCTTTGAAATTATAACTCCTTTTGTTCGTGCAGGCTAAGAGGTTATAAACACGATCAAAAGAAATTCTTTTTCTTTAGATGGTAGATATCGGTCTCCTCTAGTGCGACATATAACTCATTTTATAAATGGTTAAGCCGACAAAAATTTATAGCAGAAATAAGAGAAATAGGTATTGTAGGATTTTGATATATGAGAAGATAAAAATAGATTAAAAATAGTAAACAAAATTAATTTATATATTTGGAATCTGCATAGTCCACTCTATCTATGTATGTAGTTTGTTCAACAATTGAATTTTGTATCCTATAGAAAAATAACAAAACAAAGATATAGAGAGGTATTAAAAAAAAATGGAAGTTTTTGTCAATTTGAATACCGAATCACTAGGTTTGTGACCCCAAACCTAAATCCGAGGCAACCAATCCAGCATACACACGCTAAATTTGTCAATCGCGCCCAAAAACAATTGGCTCAATATTGTTTTTTATGTATTGAAAGTGCAGATTCAAATAAAAGCATTATAATTGGCTCAATTTACCTAGGACTTGTGTTTAGTCCCAAGTGACATGCTACTATATTCACCTTTGAATCACAACCCCATCAATAGTAATTAAGGCCCTTTTGGTGTCACTACGATGTTTTTTTATCTTTAATATTCTACCATGTCATCCTAAGAGTCTTTAGGCATCCCTCATGAATTTTAATAAATAGAAATAAAATGTGGGGAAGGTAGGAACAAAGATGCTTTATCATCTCTTTTTAGCTTAAGGAACATGTCGAAGAAGAAATATATGCATTAATGGAGTTAAGCCTCTAGTTTCTTATTTTCTTCCCAATCCTGTCAATGTATAATTCAACTATATGAGTTCATAATCATCATTCCCTGTTCTTATCAAATCTCACCCAATAATAGGTCATTGTTGTGCAAATGCCATGTGTTTGTATATTGTTTTTATTTTTGTAGTTGAAAATATTTGATATATAGTCCTATGTCAACATGTACCTACATATACATGGACATATGGAATCATTAAAATTCTACTTATAATGGAACTATTAGACTTCTACTTCTACAATATTCCAATGTATAATAGAATTATTCCTCTCTACAAACATTTCATCCATAAATCCAGTGATATGGCATTGAGATGCAACATGCCATAGTACTAAAAAAATCAAACTATGTTTCTACACAGTGAAAATCTAAGAGTAATGGAAAAAAATAGAAATAATTTGGGACTTCAAATATTCCACCTCTCCCAAGGATTGGTGGAACATCCACATCCAAATTTTTGGACGGAAGGGTTGAGATTCGATGTCTTGGATCATCAATTTCCTTATTTTTAAATATTCGCATTATTTCATTCCCTAAATATTTTCTAAAATACACCACTTTCACCTCACCATCTTGCTTAGAAATTGTTAGGATGACATTTTAGAATAATAAATATCAAAAACCATTGTAGAAATAATAAAGGGACGTTAACTACTACCAATGAGATTTTGGTTCAAAGACGAAGACAAGTGCATGCCATACTATCCATTGTGGCCCAATTCCCCCAAGGTATCAATTAGTGGTTGGAAATTCAGACCAAATGAAAGTATCAAATGATTTTGATGGGGTATTATCTCACCCAGAGACACATGCTACTTGTGGTGTTCAATTGGGCCAATTGTAATGATTCTCTTTGAGTAAGCACTTTCAAACAAAACAAAAAAAATGATGTAATTTGTTGTCACAAACAAGGATAAAAATTAAAACCAAGAATGTGATGAAGAAACTTTGAACCATTCAAAGAAGTATTATTTGTGGAGGAACGAAAATTGACAATGTTATCCCTGATATCTAGGGATAACTAGGAGATCATGTCTCGAGGCCCACATGGTCCTAGACATGGAGTACCGAGAGCAGGAGCGACTTGAGCATGGCCCTGGAGGGCCCAT
>ML811358.1:162998-173188 GCA_009831015.1 Picea engelmannii | reverse complement strand
GCCATACTTGGGGGGAATATCAACAATAACCACATCCATCAAGATACTCTTAACTGGGACCTGTGCCAGGGTGACTACTAAATCCTTTATCATTCCCATACACTTAACTCTTCTCAAGTCAAAAGAGTAAAGATCTCCATAAGGTCTGGTGATCTGGAGACCCAATTTGTCCATAATAATTTTAGGCATCATGTTATGGGAGGCTCCGGAGTCTAGCATGAGATTATGTAGCAGTTGATTGTATACATTTAAGGTGATATAAAAGGGAGCAACAATGTCTTTGGCCCCTTCAAAATGTGGACCAAAAGTGATGTTGGGTTTATTATCTTCCAGGTTTAAAATGTCAGATTGACTTTCTAGCTCTGAGACACCTATAACTTTGGTAATCTTCTTTCGATAAACTCGGTTTTTTGCTAGCTCTACCAGAGGAATTGGTGTCTTAATTTTATTTATCTCATTTTTGAAATTGAAAACTCCTCTCACTTTGTCTGTTTCTCTAGATGGGACTTCCGAATCCTTCCTTTCTGATTTATTTTCCTGGACTTCTTTATTACTCATGATCTTGGTTGAAGGTGTAATTGTATTAGCTGTTTTGGTTCCTTGTGTTTGGGTCTCAACTTTTCCCACTTTGGGTTCTTGTGTGTTTACTACTTTTGATTTGCTTTTAGGTAACAGGGTTTCTTCCAGAGTAGGCTCATAAGTTTGACCTCTTGGGATAATTTTCTTAGGTTGAGTAGTTGAAATGGGCTTACTCTTAGATCTCAAGTTATAATTAGGTTGGACCTCGACCATTATCATTTCGGTTTCTTATTGAGAGATACAAAGGTTAGTATGATCTCTTTATTCACCCTTAACCGACGATTATTGAGTGTTTAGAGATTTTTCATAATCTTCTCTAGTTAGATACGGTTATGTGCAGTCATCACGGAAGTTCGTGACATCATCATTTGAATCTCCGAAATCTTGGAGATCATTTGCTCCTATAATAATTTTGTTCTTTAGGGGAGTTTGTATTTTTTGATCTTCATTTTTTATCTATATTTGCTGGTTTGGGGGGTTGGGATACCTCTTGAAATCATTTTTGGAAAAAGAATCAATTTTGGACTGTTCTAGCTCCATTCTGGATATTTTATTAGACAGTTCTTTAATTACCCTGGCCATATCGTCTTCTTTGTCATCTGTGTATCTATTAGAGCCTGGCGTCCCTGCTTGTTCTCTAAAGTGTCTAGTTTCTTGATTTCCCATTTCTACTTTAGCTTTTAACTTACCAGAAGCCATCATATTTGACTCAATTTCTACAGCGTCATCTTGCATTTGGTTTAGAGTAGCTCCCCTTCTTTTCCGTAAAAGAAGTGCAAATTCTGGTTTGAAATCCCCCACAAAAGTTACTTTGGCTGTGGGTTGGGACGGTTTAACCTCGACTGGGATTTTGTTATACAACTTATTGAATCTTTGAACTCCATAACTCTTTCTGAATTCTTTTTTCTTAAAGACCCAAACTCAGTTAAATAATATAGGTGGTCCTTTCTTTCACCCCATTGTCTAAGGAAAGCATCTTCCAAGGCGTCAGCTGATTTTTCAAAACCCCGACTGAAAAATTGGTTTGCTATGGTATATGCCCCTAATGTCCCGACTATTTCTGTAGAAAACTCTTCTTTCTTCTTATCTTTTCCATCGGTCAACACCTTGAACTTCTTGGTTGTTGATGCTTCTTCCTGATAGAATTCTCTTTTTACTGCAACCTTTCTCTTCTTATAAAAAAAGAACTCATTTGGAGGGATCTCTTCCACCCTTATAGGTCTCAATTCTTCATTTAAAATACACCTTGCGTCTATGTTTCCCTGAGTTGACTACAAGGGAGTAATGGAGGCGATGGGATCTCCGATTTGCTTAGCTGGTTGTCCTGGAGTAGTGACTGGAGTCTACTTTTTCGGTGGCTCGGGAGTCTTTATATCTGTTTTCGAACTCCTAGTTTGCTCTTCCCCGTCCTGGTGTTTTTCTTGGCTGGGTGCCACATCTTTGGAGCCTTCGACTTCTTTTTGTTTCACCTCTGCTGTACTTGGATTCTCACCCTACAATACTACGAGAAGACAACTGCATCAATGTTCTTGGAATTTTAGAACATCAGCCCTCTCTTCGGGTGCCAGGGCTTGTATCCAAGACAAAATCTCAGCATAAGATCTTGCACCTCAGCAAAAATCATTTGAGGGAGAATTCTTGTGTTCAAACCTTTTGAGTCTGCAACTGGCAAAGTTATTACTTATGACCCTTTGCGGATCATGCTTCTTGAATTCAATATGAACCAATTTTAGGTCTTCCAGGATTGTTGCCTCAGCTTTAGCATGCTCAAAATCTAACAAAGAATATGAAATTAAATGAACAGGAAAAGGTGACCATACCTTCTTTGAATATCCCTTAAGCTCTTTTCTTATGCCACCGATTACGGTTTGCCTAGGCAACCTCACGACAAGCCAGCTTGTCGGGTATGAATAATGGTAATGCATGTGGGGGAACAGAAGCCCTAAAAAACCCTGAGATATGCTAATTCTGCTTCTACATACCAGTCAGCTATATTGCTTAGATTCGTCGCTATACTTTCATGAAAGGTGTCGAAAATTCATGAAAGAAAATCAGAATAACAAAGAGAAATGAAAAATATGTATACATAAGTAAAAATTCTATATATGAATATATAAATCTAAAATTAAATTAAATTTATTTTTATTTATTTATTTCTTTTTTATTTATTTTTTTAATTTTTTTTGGCGACTTTTTATGTCATACAATGTTTCAGATAATGCCCATTGACAGGGGCGTTGAGGATTTCACCGTCTAGATATTTCAGTAGGAAATATTTTTTTTCCTTCGAGAGATGAGACTCTGAATGGCCCATACCAGATGTGATCGAATTTACCATGTTTCGTTGCTTCTTCCCTCCTTGCATCCCACCTTAATACTAAATCACCTGGGAGGAAATATTTTTCCTTTGCCATACGGTCGAATAATGCCTTCATGTCATCTTGATACTTCTACAACCTTTCATCCATTTTGACCCTATGTTGTTGAACCTCGATTAGCTGATTTATCCTCCTCGTGACGTGATTTGGTTCTTCTTTCTGATCTTGCCACAATTTCATGACGGGGAGTGCTAAATTTATATTTAACACCACATCTGTCCCATATACCATCTGAAAAGGAGACATGCTGATAGACTTTTTAGTGCCTATGTGATTTTCCCACAAAGCATACTTTAAATGTACATGACAAGACTTTTTGTTTTCATCCAACACTTTCTTAATTATATTGATCAGGCTCTTGTTAGATGACTCAGCCAATCCATTTCCTTCGGGGTAGTATGCTGTAGAATTTCCAAGAACGATATTATACTTATGGAAGAAGTTGATCATAGCCATAGATTTGAAAGCCCGGGCATTATCCATGACTATATTTCGGGGGCAGCCAAATCTTGACAAGATATTGTCTTCTAAGAAATCTATTACCACTGAGTCAGTTGCCCTTTTAGTTGGAATACCTTCCACCCATTTGGTAAAGTAGTCTGTGGCAGTTAAGATCCACTTGTGTTGGGCACTAGAATGTGGATTAATCTTTCCTATAAAATCTAGCCCCCATTGTTGAAAAGGGGCTTCRGTTTTGACCRAAACTAAAGGTAGCRCYGAGAGTTTCTGTTTACMWGCAAATAGATGACAAGGGTTACAGGCTTGGACCTTGGCGTTAACGTCTGAAAAGAGTTTTGGCCAGTAATACCCAACCCTTAGAATTTTGTAAGCTGTGGCCCTCCAAGAGTGATGTCCTCCACAAACTCCTTCATGAAATTCACTTATAACCCTTTATGTTTCCGATTCGACTAAGAAAACTAACAAGAAACCGAGTGGGTCTTTCCAATATAGTTGATTTTCAATGATACAATACTTAATTGCATGAAGCTTTAAAGTCATGGCTTTTGATGGTGATAGTTCACTCGGGCATTTTAGAGTCAACAGGTAGGATACTATGTTTCTGTATCATTCTGATGATACAAACTTTACCTCGATCTTAATTTCACTTGTTGGTTCATCAAGCTCGTTTACGTTCATATTTTCCTCATATCCCTGTATGCAGTTTATATCTAGAGCTCTGATATTTGATTCAACCAAAAGTTTGGCCAGGCCTTGTCCTTTTATCAATTTAGTAGGTTTGATTTCCAGGTCAAATTCTTGAATCTTAGCCAGCCATCGTCCTCTTTTCCCATCACTGTCTGGTTGTACCAAAATATCTTTCACAGAACTGGTCGATATGTACGCAATGATCTTGGAATGTAATACATATGTTCTAAATGGCTTCAGTGCTTTTACCATGGCATATGCTTGTTTTTCTATTATATTGTATTTAAGTTTTGCATCTCTGAGGCTCTTTCTTAAAAATGAGATCAACTGTTCGAAACCCTCTTCGTTCTTTTGGAGGAGCACCATGACAATCATGTGTTCAGAGGCAAATGAGAAAATAAGAAAGTCTTTCAGATAATCGGGAATTGCCAATACAGGTGCCTCGGCTATGAATTTCTTAATGTTTGTGAATGACGCTTTGGCCTCTGTTGTCCACTTCACTTCATTGTTCTTTTTTAGCATATCTATGATCAATTTTACAATTTCAGCGAAATTTGGGATAAATCTTCGTAAAAAAATTATTTTTCCTAAGAAGGATTGAATTTCTTTTACACTTCTAGGAATGTTTATAGTGTCTATTGCTTCAACCCTCTTAGGATAAATCTTAATTCCATCCTTAGATACAATATGACCCAATAATTTACCCTCTTGCATGGCGAAGTGTGATTTATTGGGGTTTAAGGATAGACCAAACCTGCGACATTTTTCGAATGTTTGTTTAAGATGTACCAGATGCTCTTCGTCGGATTTGGAGAAAACTGTTAAATCATAGAGATAGATGACTACGAACTTATCCCTCTCTCCAATGAAAGCGATGCCCATAGTGTGTTGGAATGTGGCTCTTGCATTCATCAAACCAAAAGGCATTTTATCATACATGAACGTACCCCAAAGGGTAGTAAAAGTTATTTTTTCTTTATCTTGTTCATTCATGGCAATTTGATTATATCTAGAGACACCATCAATCATAGACATGCTATTCGCCCCAACTACCCTTTGTAGCACATGATCCATTTTAGGTAGTGGATAATTGTCTTTAAGAGAAGACTTATTTAAATTTATGAAATCCACGCACAGTCACAATCTAATTTCTCCACTCTTTTTTCTAACCAGGACCAGATTTTCCACCCAGTTAGAATATCTCAGAGGTACTATAATTTTTGCCTCCAAAAGTTTCTTCACTTCTCTCTCGACCAAAATCAATAAATGGGGTTGATCTTCCTAAGCTTTTGTCTAAAAGGTTTGACCCTAGGCTTTAAAGGTATCTTATGATCGATCACGACAGTGTCATAGGTTCTTAACTCGTCGTAAGACCAGGCAAAAATGTCTTTAAATTGTCTGAGTAGGTCCTTATATTTGTCCTTTATTTTAGGGGGGAGGAGTTTAGATATTTTAACCATCCTGGATTCTTCTTTGGTTCCTATGTCATAGTCCTCAACCTCTTTTGGTTGGGGTTGTAAGGTGGATTTTACAAGTATGTCGTTTTGATCAAACAGTCTTTCCAGAGGGATCAATCCCTTCAAAATCTGGTTATTTTTTAGGACCAACATACGATGATTTGCAATTTTGTCTTGGAAAGCTTGACGGTCCTCCCATTCTTGCATGATCCATACCTGGTCATTCTGATTTTCTTGATCTACGTGAGTTTCAGAAAATTCACCTATTGCTTCAAGAAACTTCTTAATTTGTTCATCATCCTCAAAAACCCACCAGTGTTGGATATTATCGGGTATAGATGGTCTATGTCTTATCTCTATGTGATACTTCAATTTAAAGGTTGTAGGAGGAGTGAAAGTCAAAACTGATTTAGCTAATGCATCAGCATGTACGTTTTCTGCGCATGGGATGAAGTGGACATTTACAGATGAGAAAATGATTTCCATCAAATCCCAGGCACAATTCCTGTATGATCTTAATCTGGGATGCTTGGCTTGGTACTGTCGATTTACTTGTTTGACTATTAACTCCACATATTCGTATACCTCTAGGTTATTTATTTTTAGCTTCCTGATAGCCTCTAATCCTAGGACCAAAGCTTCGTATTCACATACATTGTTAGTACAATCTATATCCCATTGCAGGCTGCATGAAAAAGGAACAACAAACTTTTCTTCAGGAGCCACAAAAAGCACTCCTGCACCAGCCCCTTTGAAAGACGAGGCACTGTCAAAAAGCATTTTCCAGATACTAGTACTACACATATCCTCGGTCATGTAACCTAACTCTTCATGCTCTATATCGTTTTCCTTTGCGAAACCATATAAGCCGTTGTCAAAAGATAAGATACAATTTCCTAAATCTTGATCTGTAATGTAAATAGGGAAATTGTTTGGATTTTGAGGGTCGCTTACTGTATATGCTAACCTCGTCTCCCTGTACAACCGAGTAAAATATCCACCAAACATAGGAATTGTGGTGAACATCATATCTAGTTGAAGAGAACCCCCCAACTTGGCTCCCCATGAGCTAGACAACAGTAAGCCATACTTGGGGGGAATATCAACAATAACCACATCCATCAAGATACTCTTAACTGGGACTTGTTCCAGGGTGACTACTAAATCCTTTATCATTCCCATACACTTAACTCTTCTCAAGTCAAAAGAGTAAAGATCTCCATAAGTTCTGGTGATCTGGAGACCCAATTTATCCATAATAATTTTAGGCATCACGTTATGGGAGGCTTCGGAGTCTAGCATGCAATTATTTAGAAGTTGATCATATACATTTAAGGTGATATAAAAGGGAGAAACAGTGTCTTTGGCCCCTTCAAAATGTGGACCAAAAGTGATGTTTGGTTTATCATATTCCAGGTTTAAAACGTCAGATTGGATTTCTAGCTCTGAGACACCTATCACTTTGGTAATCTTCTTTCGATAAAATCGGTTTTTTGCTAACTCTACCAGAGGAATTGGTATCTTAATTTTATTTATCTCGTTTTCGAAACTGAAAACTCCACTCACCTTATCTGTTTCTCTAGTTGGGACTTCTGAATCCTTCCTTTCTAACTCATTTGCCTGGACTACTTTATTACTCGTGATCTTGGTTGAAGGTGTAATTGTATTAGCTGTTTCAGTTCCTTGTGTTTGCATCTCAAATTTTCCCACTTCGGGTTCTTGTGTGTTTACTGCTTTCGCTTTGCTGTTAGGTAACATGATTTATTCTAGAGTAGGCTCATAAGTTTGACCTCTTGGGAGAATTTTCTTAGGTTGAGTAGTTGAAATGGGCTTACTCTTAGATCTCAAGTTATACTTAGGTTGGACCTTGACCATTATCATTTCGGTTTCTTCTTGAGAGCTACAAAGGTCAGTATGATCTCTTTCTTCACCCTTAACCGACGATTGTTGAGTGTTTAGAGATTTTTCATAATCTTCTCTAGTCAGATACGGTTGTGTGCAGTCATCAACGAAGTTTGTGACATCATCATCTGAATCTCTGAAATCTTGGAGATCATTCGCTCCTATAAAATTTTCATTCTTTAGAGGAGTTTGCATTTTTTGATCTTCATTTTTGATCTATCTTTGCTAGTCTGGGGGGTTGGGATTCCTCTTGAAATCTTTTTTGGCGAGATAATTGGCTTTGGGCTGTTCTAGATCCATTCTGGATATTTTATTAGACAGTTCCTTAATTACCCTAGCCATATCGTCTACTTTGTCATGTGTGTATCTATTAGACCCCGACGACCCTGCTTGTTCTCTAAAGCGTCTAGTTTCTCGATTTCTCATTTCTACTTTAGATTTTAACTTACCAGAAGCCATCATATTTGACTCACTTTCTACAACATCATCTTGTATTTGGTTTAAAGTAGCTCCCCTTCTTTTCGGAAAAGAATTGCAAAATCTGGTTCGAAAGCCCCTGCGAAAGTTACTTTGGTTGCGGGTTGGGATGGTTTAACCTCGGCTGGGATTTTGTTATACAGCTTATTGAATCTTTGAATAAACTCCATAACTATTTCTAAATTCTTTTTTCTTAAAGATCCAAACTCAGTTAAATAATATAGGTGGTCCTTTCTTTCACCCCATTGTCTAAGGAAAGAATCTTCCAAGGCGTCATAGGACAAGATAGATCCTGCAGGTAGACTTTGAAACCAAGTTCAGATATGACCTTCAAAAGTTTGGACGAGAAGCCTAGAATACACATCTTCATGTTCGAGACCTAGGATGTCTGCGAATTGATCAAATAAATTTATGTGTTTGGCTATGGCAGATCTCCTTCCCCAGTGAATTTTGGCAATTTTTTTATATAATTTTTGGGAAGGTCGTGCAGAGGAACGGGCAACACCAAGGGAGGGTATCTTGCTGCCACTTTAGCAAACACTCTGGGAGGGGGGGGTAGGCCCCTGGCCTCTAGCTCCTCCCCTAGGAGAACCTCTGCCTCCTCCTCCAACAACCCCTCCACCTCCTCCTACAACGACTGCCATCGTTATTAGTGGAAAGTTGTAAAGGGGGTTTTGGAAGATTAAAAGTGAATCTTTACTTTCTTCGTGGGGTGAAAAATCTGAGGATGACTGGTAAGGGATGCGAGGGCTTGTCTCTTTGGACTTGCAAGAGATGTAGTCAGGGGAGCCAATGGGTGTGGAAGTTGGATGTGTGAAATATGGTTCGAGATTGTGTGAGGTCACAAAATTCAACTAAAGAGTTGATGATATATCGACAGTAGATAAATTTTCTACAGTATTTTTTCTTTTATGTTCTATAGGGGTTATCGAACGGGTTTCACTTCTAACTTTAGAGAAGTTTGACGTTATATATTTAGTGTCAAAAAGAGGGCTGTGTGATGTTGAATGTTCAGAAGAACTCTTGGTCTTCAGTTTTGGGTACTTAGGCTGATAGATTGCAGGTGTCAGCTTAAGAGAGCCTCTCGCCTTTAAAATCTTCTCAGGATCGGTCACAGGTGTGGTCTGTTTACCATCCAGGTTTTTCTTGGTATTGATTCATCTGGATTCTAGCTTGTTAATCATGGAGTCACCAAGTGAAAGATTGGAAAGCCTTTAAAAGGTGTGCACTCTTTGTTCACTATCAAAGGGTGGCACTTTCAACAAAAAAAAATGTCGTTTTCCCAGGGAAAAAGATTTCGTAGCTTCAGTCCCTGACAATGGCACCAAAAAGATGTTGTTCCAGAGTTTGTACTTAAGGCTTAGAAGTACAGTGTCTAGGCATCCGAAAGTGAGTAAGGGGTAGAGAAGGAAGAAATGTCAACCTTCGGTAAGGGAAACTAGGGTTGATTTCTAAGTTGGGGTTGTCTAGCTTCCAAATATTCCTGGATGTTTATATCCCTTTCAATCGCTTCCCATGAACGTTCGAGCTCAACCTGAGTAGTGGTTGTTTTAAGAATAACATAAAAAATATTTAAGGCAATATGTGTTTGATCTGATAGTCTGGGTTTGATATTAGGCTGTCTTGTTACAGGGACAATCATAGAGGAACAAAAAGATAAGAAAAACTCGGGGAAAATTAGGTGTTGTCTCAATTTCGGTCGTATAAAAGAGATTTTACAGTTCCAGGAGTGAAAATAGGGTGCAAACCAAAGGCCCTTTCCCGTAATTGAGTTATATTTTAATAAAGATGTATGAGGTGGGAGAAAACATTAAGTTGTCTATTGTGTAAGGCTCCCATCAAGGGAGAATCTCACTTATAAACAGAAGAAGAAAAAGGTAAAGAAATAACCTGATGAAGCATAATATATATATAGAATTCTAAAGTGTTGACTGGTCTTATACCTGCTGATAGCTGGTACAGAGGAAAAACAGTAAACAATATAGAAAACCAGAATTCGTTCACTATAGTAGAGGTTGTGCTAAATTATAGCGAAGCATTCATCAGATACAAATATGAAATGAAATGAAATATGATATACAAGGAAACAAACTCATAACACAATCGTGACGAAATTGAGAATCTTCGGATTTGCTTTAGGTTAACTCTCAAAATAGAAAACCTCTATTACAATCGACACAAAAAGGTCTAGCCTTTGTTCCTTCCTTCTATTGTATATTTATACAGATTTACATATGATGGAATCTCAATC
>ML811358.1:128077-147245 GCA_009831015.1 Picea engelmannii | reverse complement strand
AAACAAGATGAAAATAGATATCATTAGATAATACACATGAAAGAATGAAATACAAATCATGTGGAAGCTATTAAAAGATAAAGCCGAATCAATCATGAAGAGACTTAGAAGAAGAAAAGACAGAAAGAAGTCATCAATCGAGAGGAAATTGGAAAAGGACTTATGATGTTTTGTAGAAAACAACAAGATGGAAGTGTGGACTCTGTTAGACAAGAGAGCCAATTATACATTGCAGAAGACAATAAGGATGCAGATGGAAGAAAGGACTCTGTTAGAGGAAGAGAGACAATTACATGCACTTATACATGAATCAAGGATTAGGAGGGAGCTAATCCCATGGTCCATTGAAGATGATGAAATATATATATCAATGGTAGCAACCATGAAAGACAGTATGTGTTCAGTTCAACCGCAAAAGAGGAATTATTTGAGGGAAAGCCTTAAAGTATTCCTAATTTTACATCCAGATCTGTGATCCTATGATGAAAGGAAGAAATGGAATCTCTAGAGCATGGAATCTATAAGAAACTCCATGGAACCAAAAGCTAAAGAAAAACATGAAGAAGAACATGAAGATTTCAAGAAAGAAAGAAAAGCCAGAACAACCAATCATAATATTAAGAATCAAAAGATTACCATCCTGATATGAACTCACCAAAAGCAATCAAGCAGAAGAACTGAAAGTCGTGATAAAGAACAAGTGTATGGAAGACTTATGAACTAAAGCATTGTGAGACCTAGAACTAGAGGTTCTCCCAGATGGAGGGAGAAGACTATGATGATTACTTGTTCCAGTAAACCAGACTTATCTCTACATAAGTCATTATATCATCTGCAACATCCATGAGTCAGAATTCTACATCAGATGAATGAAAAGAATGTTCTCCAGAGAAATTGAATAAAGAGCATATGAAGAGCAATCTCAAGACCTTGAGGCATACTAGAAAGAGACTCCTGTACACAGATAGAAGAAGGTAACTTGGTGGAGAACCTCCAGTGCATAGCAGAAGCATGGTGACGATTTCCTATAACATCAAGATGACTACTCAATAGATCAGATCTCATGATGAAAGAAGAAGTGCCACATAGATATGTTCTAGTTTTCCAACTATGATATACTCTAGTGTTCCAGAAAGACCAAAGTACATTGAGATCAAGCATTACATTCTCTGTGATGAAGTCCAGAAAGGAGAAGTGGTTCTCCAATATATATCTTCACAGATGAGCAGATAAGCAGACATTTTGGTAAATCCTCTGTTCAATATGAAAGAGTTTGTGTAATCAAGATGGAGCTCATGGAGACAACTTTCTTATTGAAAAAGGAAGAGATGAATCCCAGGTTGGGAGGGAGCACTGATGTGTTATTGATTTATGGAAAATCATTTTTCAGTTTGAAAAATGGTCCAGGATGAGAAGTTCCTTTCCATTTCGGAAAGTGGTTTGATATTTCTGATGGACATGCATTTTCCAGTTTGAAAAATGTTCTAGATCGAATGGTTATTTTAGTAATGAAAATGGTTCGATGGATTTATGATGTACCATAGACAATGATTCCCCTTGTGATTAACATAGGGAATGGTCTAGGATAGTCTCTCCTCTTGAGGGTCACTCTTAGTAGTGGTCAAGAAGACTGGTCCACCTCGTCGGACAATCATTCTTTCGACGCTCACAGTTGTGAGCAGTTTCGAAGAATGGTCTGTTTTGGAGGTTGGTGCAAGATAGTCATTTCCTTAGGAAATGGTCTGGATACTCATTCCCTAGGGAAGATTCATTCTCTCCAGGTTGCACTTTGTTTAGTTCCAGAGGAATGGCCCAGATAGGTGAATGGTTCAGGTTCAACAATCAAGGACATGCATTCCCTAGGGCCAACTCATTCTCTCCAGGTTGTACTTTGTTTAGTGCTGGAGGAATGGCCCAGATAGGTGAATGGTCTCGGCTTAGAAATCGAGACAATTATTCTTCCTTGCTAGAGAAGAATAGTCCATATAGCTCATCATTGATGTTTTACTTTCTTAGGGAATATGCTCTTCCAGACCTCACAGATGTGAGTGGAAGAATGACCTAGATGATTCAGTTTATATATCATAGCAATTTTTTTATGTCCAGGTTGATGATATGATTGTTATGGAGACTGTATGTCTTCGAACAATAGATGTATAATACTGTAGTATATGTGTTCCACTCATTGTGACTATATGTCACTGATCAAGTATCTGTGTGCTACTTGGTGTGGCAGTGTACCACTGGATTGTAATTTTGTACTACTATGGATAGACACAGTTGTGTTCTATTGAATGACATTGTTCTGATCATCTTGAAGACTATCAATAGTGTTGGAAATGATTATCAGCTAGATGGATGATCAATGGACAGAGATTTCCTAGACGAAAAAATGGTTTAGAATATTTATTCTTCTAGGACATATGTCTGCATTAGAAGAATGTCTCTTGTGTCACTCTGTGGAGTGAGTGACTTATCCAACATCATATTTGATTACTCAGATGGAGTATGGTTCTGAGAGATAATGCAACTACTAACATTGATAGTGATGATGGTGCTCATGATCTAATCATTAGATAGGCTAAACGACTATGTTGATGCTACCAGGTGAATGGTATGTTTGTGCTCATGACCATTACCTTCAAATACCTCCCTATCTAGGAGGGAGTGTTGATATTATGGTAGCTTCAGGTGGTATTTACCTCCATGTGTAAATGTGGTGAGAATAGAATATTCTAGGAAGCAAGAAGAAACCCTAATTATTTGGCTAATAACCCTAGAATACAAGTCGACTCAAGAGGATAATTTGTATTAGGTTATTAGCCTCCAAGAGAAGAAGTCGACTAAAGGAAATATTATATACTAAGTAAATATGCACCCAGAATGAGAAGTTGGCCCAGGAAGTTTCGAGTTTTAGTATAAATACAGGAGGACAGTCTTCATTCTGACAGGCATTCTCAAAACTGCAGAAGCAACACTTGTGCGCACTGCAATTGGCCATTTTGTATGCAAGTTTGGAGAGATGTCGTTGTAACTGTTGTAGCTAGCAGATTTCGGTTTTGGCTTGGACTCTCTCTTGGTTATGGTTTGGACTCTTTGATCAACTCTTGTTACTCCTTTTTGGTGCAATATCCTTGCAGATAGGTGCACTATCCTTGGAGAGAGGTGCGTTATATTGTTTAGGTTATCTAGCCTAGGGTTTTCTTTTAGAATGATTCTCTATCAAGGTTAAGGTGCTTGGGGGTGGCTTCGACCTATGGTTGGGTGAGAATAGTGATATTGTCTATGGTTAAACGAGCACATCCATTATATTATAATAGTTTAGGCCTCTTTTGTAATGTATAAATAAGTATCTAAGCGATGCAAGAGGTAGTTCTGATCAACTTTGTGCAAGAACCTGTGAAGGTTGCTAAGTGAGAATAGTTGTGAGTTCTTTGTGCACACTGTATGTGAGACTTATAGAGATAAGTGTAAGTGGTTTTTAATTTCTTTGTGCGCAGACAAGGTAAGGCTTGGTGACTTGATTTAATTCGAGGAAGGAGGATCTGTCAAGGTGCATGTAGATCTCTTGTCCTTTGCGGAGTTGGATCTGTGGCTTGGTGCATGTAAGAAGATTGGAAGAAGCTAATAAAGAAGAAGAAGAGTTGGTGGACGTAGCCCCACACTGGCGTGAACCACATACATCCTGTGTTATTGTTCTTTGTGCTATGTGTTCATGATGGTTATGTTTATTTTTTCTTAGTGCACTATTATGGATGTGTGATAGGTAGTTCCATTGATGCATAGTGCTTGATATATGAATAAATGATAGATCTGCTCTAATTCTATGTATTGAATGCTTAGATGTGTTTAGTATTGATTACTACCAAGCTGATATACAACTAGGGTTAATCTGTGATGTGAATAAGAATAATAATTGAATGCATACTATTGGCTAAGTGCTCTACTGAAGTGTGTAATCACGGATCTGTGTCCCAGCTAGGTTGTAGACACTTGAGTCCTGTAACCCCCCCAACTTCTACCTCGGGTGAGACTTCATCTTCTTCGCAGATGTTTTCAAAAGGGCCGGTAGTTAGGGTTTTGTTGGTGTGTTGTTGAAGCATTGAACCCTGGGTCTGCCCTTGTGCCAACAAATGGTTCCGTTGTCGCGACCTGAAACTATGATTGTTGGGAACTTAAGAAAATAAAAAGCTATGTGCGTAGATTTGTTGTTGTAGTGCACAGTATTCTACCTGACTTGTGAAGCTTTGTGACGACGAAGAGAAGCCCGATCTAAAGAAAAGAGGTAATATATTAAAACATTGTGCTCTGGTAAAGGTAAGATAAGTGGAAAGTTTTGCTTCAGAAGTATGAATTTAGGTATGTTTCATAGATTTTGTCCTATTCTGAAAACTAGGGCACAACTAGAAGAAAGAAGATTTGATCTGAATAAATTTGATAGAGATAGTGAAAGATATGTTATTCCTATGCATAGAAAGAATTTTTGGACTAACAAGTGGATGCAAGAACCTAGAACAAATGTTTGCAGATTGTAGTTACATCACTGTGATCCCAATGTGCAGTACAAGAAAGGTTGGGAATCATTTAAAATAAAGAGAGGATTGACACTGTGTTATAACTGCAGAAGACCGGGAAATATTGCTAAGGAATGACCTGGTGTTCCTACTTATATTTGTTGTAAAGTCGTTGATCATGAGGTTTTGGATTTCCCCAGAATGATTTCTAAAGTTGAAAAGATGAACCTGAGACAAGAAAACCATGAAGAAGGTCAAGAAACTAGGGATATGTTAGAGAATCATAAAGAATCATAGACTATATTATTATAGATGAGAGAAACACTGAAGGATCACAGAGACATTAGTTTACCAGAGATCTTAAAAGAAAAGCAGTGCATAGATACAAGAATAGGAGACTTCGACATAGACTGTGTTTTGGATGATAAAACATAGGTGAATATCATGTCATAAAGAATTTGGAAAATTTTGGGAAATCCTACTATGACTCCTTCATTGGGAAGGATAGGATTGTTTAAAGGAAAGATGATAACCATGTGTGGAAGAGTTACTAATGTAACTATGATTTCTCATGGAACATCGATTGAAGAAGAATTTGAAGTCATTAAGTTTGTGGAGAACAACGCCCGGTTTGCACTTTTGTTAGGAAAGACTTGGATTGAGAAAGATCATATCCAGAGGAAAGTAGAGGAAGAAGATACATAACAAAAAAAGAAAGAATTAAGGGACTTCATAGCCAAGAAAATAGAGCGACTAGTACAAGAACAAGAGGACAAGTCGAAGCAACTGAGGGCTAAAGACTTAGCTGTCGAAGTTGAAAGAACACAAGAAGACTTAAAGAACCTATCCAGGAAGAAGAAAAGAGTGCCTACCCCGGAAACAGTAAAGAAATAAGTATTACCCTCAAAACCTTTGAGAGACCCTCAGTAGTGTGAAGTTGCTATGCTAAGAGAAGATAAGAATAAGAATGGACAGAGGAACCCAAAGAATTAGATCATAGGAAAGAAGGCAAGAAAGCTCAGTAAGAAGAAGGAAAATATAGAAAGACTGTAGGAAGTTCCAGGGATGACTTTGTAGAAGACAGGCTTGCAGAACTTGAACCTCACCAGGATAGCAGAATTGCACAGAATGGCACTTCGCCACGGCGAAGCTATATGACCATTGGAGGAGTCCCGACCATTAGAACGATGCTTCCAAATGGTTAGAAACACAGTTATTGCCAAAAAAATTGCCATTGGACCATTGAGACCATGCCATAACAGATGGATTGAGGTATTCCTACCCATTGGAGGAAGTTGTTACAATGATCGTCTATTTATTCCGGTGAATGCCACACCAGGACCACTTTTGCAAACTAAGATATTCGAGCCTAAAGAAAATTGATCGCACACCATGCTGTGCTATCAAGACCTCTCCATTGACTTGAACACATTGATTATCTATTCACCTACCTGAGTTCTTTGACTACGAGTGTGCATGTCAGGCGACGTTAGCGCAGTAGATAATTTCATAGAAGAGATCTTGATCGACCTTATCCCTAAGAAATTTATGTCTACAGGAGTACAAGCATCGTTGATAGGTGGATTGCAAGAATCCCCCTTGACTGGACATTAATCTGTGCCATCCCAAACTATGAAAGAAAAGAGAATAAAGGACCGCGATGATCTGGTGAATTCAAAGAAGATCTCATCGGTCTTGCCCGACTGTATCCTGCCCTTGGCTAGCGTGGTTAGTTTTTACAGCGTCCCAAGGTATTTTGAGTACACACTCATCACTACATACCTCCCAAAGGGGATACGTGCAGTAGGACTACAGTTGGGATTGATCCCAGATCTAAAGGTAAGTGATTTCAACCTCGACGACATAAATAATTATGCGATGCTCGCACCACATCGCTACCTAATGAAGATGACTGGGAAGAAGCCCAAGATAGTTCCCCAACTATGGATCAAGGATATTGCAAGATCGATGATCTTGAACGTCATGAAGATCCCCCACTTCGACAGACATCAGGAGGTTAACGCATGCATTAAACTCCTCCTGTCGTGCTACCATGGCAGGTATCTTTGGTTTGATAGGCACATCACTTTGGATCCGACATTGATCCACCTAATCATCGAACTAAGCATGCAGGGACCAAACCCTCACCAGTTATACCCAGGAAATACATCAGATCGCTTCTTGGTGCAGTGAATAAAGGAAGCATACAATAATGTGGAGAAGAGGAAGAGAGGCTACAAGGTGGCCTCCAGCCAAGATGGCACTATGCACCTAGCTTGTGAGATGATAGAAGGAAAGATCATTAGAAAGAACCTCCCTACGCAAGTAATAAGATTTGTAGTCGACCTTGCAAGGAAGTGCATCGAAGGGATGTAGATGAACGAGATGAGCTACCTCGTCAACGAGTTGGAGAAGGACTACCACGAAGCACAGGGCCAAGACTAGAAGTTCCACTTTAGTTGGTTGTTGATCTCAATAACATTTTTCTCTTGGGAGATGCCGGAGGGAGTGACATTCCTGAAAGTTGAGCCATCAGAACCACTGGCCGCGAGGTTCACCACCTTATGTTATACAAGCGACATGGTGAAGCAATGACAATCAAATGCGGTGTTCCACACTTATTACTTACAACTCAAGCGTGCCATTAAATCATTCCCCAGAATGACCCTGAACACCTTGCATACATACAGGTTGCTAGCAAAGTTCCATGTAGACATACACTTCATTTACATCACTAGACGCAAGGATGAAAGAAAGGAGGAGTTGCAGTCCTATTACAAATTGATTGATGAAGACATGGAGGAAATAACCAAGGAATGGCCTGTCAAATTCCTTGTATCAGTCGAGTAGATGAAGCTTTCCGACCCCGACATCATCGAAATTCCTTTGGTCACCCAAACAAAGTATGATGGAGAAAGAAACACTAAGAGAAAGAAGAAAAAGGAGGAAGTGTAGGACATAAATAGTGAGGAGAAGGACAACGCCTCAGAGGAAACTACGCCTGACTCACCTAGAGGAGGAGGAGGCGATGAAGTAAACCACAAGGAGGAAGGATAAAAATACAAGCAAGATAAGGGCAAAGTAAAATTTCCAAAGGATCCCCTTACAGAGGCTGAGACGTCCAAGAAAAGGAAGGGTTCTCCGTAGAAACCCTCAGTGCGAAAGAAGTCCTGAGCCAATTAGCCTCAGTCACAGAATGTGCTCACCATGGATGATGTTGATCTCATCATCACAATTGTAGAAGATGCTTCAGAGGACATCTTGAATCGACATGAAGTCAAACAAGAAATAATGTATTATAGGATTGAGAAAGAACTAAAATACATCCAACAAGCTATTCAGTCGAGCCGTGCATTGTCCATTGCACCATCTTCAACAAAGAATGTAGAATTGGGGGATGATCCCACCCAACTATGCGGATTAGCATATTCCAGAGAGACTTGACTTCGTCGAGTCCAAGAGGAAAAGGAGTAGGCCATAGAGGCCTTGAGGAAAGAAAAGGAGGAGGCCTTAGAGAAAATTTGGGTTGTGCAACAAGAGACAGATGACCTTCGGGCGAAGTTCGAAGAAGACAAGAAGAAAATCCAGAAAGAGAACGACCAAATTCCTACAGAGCAGACTGTGGTAAGAGAGGCAGTAACTAGAGCACTTTGCTATGTGTCGGGTGTTAGCACCATAAGTCACCTCCATATTGCATTGGAGGTAAGGCCACTACCCATTAGTTTGTATGTCACAATGAATAAATTAAAGGGGGGTCGAATGGGCGCAGACTCAAGATGATATCATTTTAACTCAGGAAACTAGACCAACATGCATATGTAGGTGAGGTATTGATTTAACTTCAATCAGTAAGATGTAGTAAGGGTGAGTAGGAGGAAGAACTTGAGGAAAAAATGTAAAGGTATGCTATGGACATTAGGTCTTCTAGCAGCTTAAGGATGAAAATTTTCAAATACAAGATCCTCTTGGGTCCAAAACTTCAGGAAACTAAAAATGCTATAACAATACTATGATAAAAAATACATCACAATATGATTACAACACTCGACTGGATCATCCATGCCCCAACATTTCAGTATCAGAGGAAAAAGAGGTGGAAAAGAAGGATGACTGTCATTAAACAAGAAGTCTCAAATTATGACACATAACCATAGAAACATAGGCTTCATTAAAAATTTACTGGGAGCCTAGCTCAACCATCAACCATAACAAAATATCAAAACTAACTATTTTTACTTAGAACAACTCGCCACCACCACCAGGAGTGTGACCTGGCCATTACAATCAAAGCTTTGTGTCTTCATCTTCTTCTATCAATCTGCATATGTATCCTTCTATCAGCCACGAACTCACATCAATATGGGATTATAAGAGAATCTGTTGATAGGGGAAATTTGGGCTGACAGTTAGTCTCCATGGCTAGATCTTGCATGCTTTCCATTTATGGGGTGAAACGAGGTTTCAATTACCTCCCCCATTTCCATTAACTTCTTTCATCAAGATCGGTAGGAGGCTTGACACCACTGAATGTCCCAGGTGGTGAATACAACTCCTTCAAGTCAATCCCGATGCCTCAATACCATGCAGATCTTCTTTGGTGACCAACACGGGTGATTTCAGCCTTTGACGCAACTCCTTTCCATCACTCCATGCAACCTCGGGCTGTGACCCTAGGCCCAACTCCTGGGCGCTTCGCGATTTTGCGTTTTGTGAACCTGCGTCGTGCTCCATTCTAAAACCCTTGAGTCGTGAAATCATAATTTCTCATATTTGGTGCCATGCACCCCTTTGAATCAGAAAAACCAGATAAATGTCAGTATTTTGGGACCTTGGTCCTTAAACATTTCAGGACTCGAGAAGATTGTGCATTCCCCACTTCATTTTTCCTGAAATGACTTTCTCCGTGGTTCAAATCTGATGCCATGCGTCCTGCTGGATCGGATGACCCACGCTAATTTTTGGTTTCAGGACTTTAGACCTTCACTTGACACTAAACTTTGAGCAACTTTATAATCTCAATCACCTACGACCTGCAAATCTGGACTTTGAATGAAATATCCTCCATTGAAAACTGAACTTGCTCGCTTGCATCAGGTTCATATTAGACCGCTCTAAGTGTTGCACTTTGTTCTTATGGCTATGATATGCATGATCAAAGATTCAAAGGACTGGCTATGGGCCGGAAAACAGGGAGATCGAGGCACTTAAACACAGAGGGGGGGGGAAATAAGAAACGATTTTACAAGCTGAAGGGGGGAAAAAATGAGACTTGGTCTACGAAAAGGAGAGAGACAGAGAAAAATTAAAGTCTTAGGTAGAAACCACAACCCCATAGGAATCTTACAAGTTCATGTGATAACATTTGGCTTCACAAGGGATGGCATGCTCCCTGGAGCTACCAAGAACAAGTAGTTCCAGTAGCTTAGTTGTTGGGTTATGGAGTCGCTTATCGAGAAGGAAAAACTAAAAAAAAAAAAAAACATAAGTGGTATTTACAGTGGTAGAATGTCAATCAGGACCTAAACAAAACATTTCTTCAAAAAATGCCCATTGACAGGGTGACCAAAAACTTTAGATCCCTCCAAATTCCTTAACATGTAAGTATTATTTGGAAATACCTCAGAGATTTTAAAGAGCCCAATCAACATGGCTTCAAATTTACCATACTTACCCTTGTCTTGTTTGGGTGCATCCCATTTGAGTATTATATCTCCCAGCTAGAAACCCTCCTTTCTTACTTTCATGTCAAAGGCCTGCTTGATTTTATGTTGATGTTCATGTGCTTTGTCTAGTATCTTCTCACTAGTCTGCTGCACTTCTACTAGTTGTTGTATTCTTCTGATCATATCATTAGGCTCCCCTTGGTGGTCTTGGAAGAATTTTTCCACTAGCAAGGCGAGATGAGAAGGGAAGATGGCTTCAACCCCATACACAAGATGAAAAGTAGAGACACCAAGAGATCTCTTTGTTGTCACTCTGTCATTCCATAGAGAAAATTTGAGCTTTGAATCCCATGCTTTCTTTTTTTCCTCTAGCAGTCTTTTGATAATTTTGATAAGGCTCTTGTTAGAGGACTCTGCCAGTCCATTCCATTGGGGGTAATAAGAAGTTGAGTGAATCAGTGAAATTCCAAACTGTTCACAAAACTGGATCAATAACTTGGCCTTGAAGGATGCAACATCATCAGTGATGATTCTGTTCGGACAACCAAATCTTGCTATAATGTACTCAAGAAAACCAATGATTACCTTCTGAGAGCACTCCTTGTGGGGATAGCTTTTATCCACTTGGTAAAGTAGTTAGTGGCAATCAAGATCCACCTGTGTTGACCACTTGAAGCAAGATGAATTTCCCCAATAAAATCTAGGCCCCACTACTAAAAGGGTCCTGAAGCTACCACGTGATTTAATGGAAAAGACTTCAGCTACTGCTTCCCAGTAAAGTTATGACACTTAACACAAGCCCTGATTTTCGCACAGACATCAATGAATAGAGTAGGCTAGAAATATCCAGCCCTAAGAATATTATATGATGTGGTCGTCCAGAATTGATGTCCCCCACATAGACTATCATGAAAGTCGAACATAATCTTTTGGGCTTCCTGTGGGTCTAAACATCTCAAAAGAACTCCTAAAGGGTCTTTCCAGTAGAAGAATTGATCAATAAGGCAATATTTAACTACTTTGAGCTTAAGATATCTTGTCCTACTTTTTTCCATACCATCTGGAGGTCACAACTCTTGCAGAAAGAATATGATGTCTTTGTACCAAATGCATTCATCCAATGGAGGGTTGACTTGTGGGCCTGTATAAGACAACTCATATTGCATATTTTCTAAGCAGATGTTGATACAGTTAATCCCCAAAGATTTGCAATAAGATTCAACCAATAGCTTGGCTAAACCTTGGCCTTTAACTAGTTTGGCATGCTTTATTTCTAGATCAAATTCAAGGATTTTGGTGATCCACTTGCTCCTTCTCCCTTCTATGTCAGGCTGAAGGAGAATGTCCTTCACAGAAGTTGAAGGGACATGCAATAACTTTTGAATGAAGGACATAGATTCTAGAAGCCTTGAGGGCTTTCACCAAAGAATATGCCTACTTCTCCATGATGTCATATTTTATCTCTGCATCTCTCAATGCTCTATTGAAAAAGGAAATAGGTTGCTCCAACCCTTCAACCTTCTTATGCAATACAACAACTGCTACTGTATCAAAAGAGGCAAAGGAAAAAATCAAAAACTCTTTAGAGTAATCAGGACTAATGAGTATAGGTGCCTTGGTCAAGGCCTTCTTGATTTTGTCGAAAGTGGTTCTAGACTCAGCAGTCCATTTCATTTCATTCCCCTTTGTAATTATGGCTGTGATATGCTTCACTAATTCAACGAAATTTGAAACAAATCTTCTTAAAAAGTTGATTTTACGCAAGAAAGATTGAAATTCCTTCTTGGATTAGGGGAGTGGGAAGGCTTGAATAGATTCTACTTTGCTTGAATCAATTCTGACTACCTTAGCTGATACTACATTCCCCAACAATTTTCCCTCCTGCATGGCAAATAGATACTTTTTGGGATTTAGGGAGAGACCAATTTTTCTTCATTTTAAGAATACCTTTATCGGATGATAACAATGCTCTTTATCATATCTAGAGAAGACTGTAATGTCATCCAGATAGATGACTACAAATTTATCCCTTTCTCCAATGAAGGCAATGTCCATAGCTTGCTGAAAGGTTGTCCCTACGTTCATCAATCCAAAGGGCATCTTAGCATACATAAATGTACCCCAAGGAGTGGTGAAGGCCATCTTTTCTCTGTCTTCAGGTAGGAAGGAGATCTAATTATAGCCAGAGAAGCCATCAATCATGGAAATCTTGGATGCACCTTCCACCGTTTGTAATATGTGTTCCATCTTTGGCAAAGGGTAATTTTCCTTCTTAGAGCTTCTATTTAAGTTCCTGAAATTGACACATTGTTTGATTTCACCATTCTTCTTTCTTACTGGGACCAGATTGGCCACCCATTCAGAATATCTCAAAGGGACAATTATTTGGGCATCCAACAACTTCTTTACCTCCCTTTCCATAATAGGAAGCATCATATGATTTATTTGTCTTAATTTCTTCCTAAATGGTTTGACCATCTCTTTCAACGAGATCTTATGCTCAATGACACTTGTGTCATATGTTCTGAGGTCTTCATAGGTCCAGTCAAACGCATCAGCAAATTCTCTTAATAGCTCATCATACTCGGTCCTTTGTTCCCTTGACAAGATGCTTGACAACTTGACAAATTTTGGATCCTTCTCTGTACCAATATTGTACTCAGCTACATCAACATCCCCATTTGAAACTTTACCCTTTACTGCCACATCATTTCTATCAAATAGTCTTTCCAAAGGAACTAGTCCCTTTGGGATATGATTACTAGGCAACTGGAAAATATAATTATTATCAATTATGTTTAGAAAAACATCAACATGAGGATTTATTTCAGAATCAGGATCTTGATCAATGTGTAACGTAGAAAATCCATCAACAATCTCCATGAATATTTTGATCTCAAGATCATCCTCAAACACTTTCCAATGCTTCGCATTGTTAGGTATAGAGGGTCTGTATTTCACTTCTACATCATACCTGAGTTTATGTGGCAGAGGGACTCTGAAATTAGTTGCTAAAACAACCAGAGAATCAATCATGGAATTCTCTTCTCTTGGAACAAATGAAATGTTGAAAGCTAAGAAAAAACTATCAACTAGATCCTAGACTTCATTTTTGTAAATTCTAAGCCGAGGGTGCTTGGATTGATAAGTACTTCTGATATGATGGACAATTAATTCATCATCCCCAAACAATTATAGCTCTTCAATCCCCGTGTCTTTCGCAACCTTCAAACCCAAAACAAGAGCTTCATACTCTGTCACATTATTGGTAGTTTCAAATTCTAATTTGTAGGATAGAGATATAATTTCTTGGGTAGGTGAAACCAATACCATTCCAACACCAACACCTTCTCTAGAAGAGGCTCCATAAAAAAACATTTTCCAAATAGAGGTAATCAGAGGAGAAACTTCACAGAAAATAGGGGACTACCTTTTGATTTCAGGAGGGGGCTCAAGGGCATCTGTGAGATGCAATAAGATGGATCCCAGATCAGTCTCAAGTGAAAAAATAGGATGGTTGGTGGGGTCTGCTTCATCACTAATAATATAGGCCAACTGAGCTTCTCTGTACAATCTTCTATGCTCGCCCCAAAACAAAGGAATGGTAGCATATGTGAGGTCCATATGCAATTGTTATCGGATAAATTGGTAAATGTGGACATAAACTAATCTCCTTAGATCCACCTAGATATAGAACAAAACATGGCGCTTTCCCTAGGCTCTCATCATCAAATTTAATACCAAACAAAAGACAATATACATACCTTTAAGTGTCGCTTCCTTATGTCTTTGTTGTTCCTATTTCACTCCGGTGCTCTTATGATACTGAACATGCAGTGAGACACAAACCAACCAAAGTGAAAGCAGTAGAATTATATTCAATGACAACCTATGCATATGATCAAGGAATTATGCAATAAAATGAAGATAATTGTATGGGAAAGAAGCATGCCACTTTATTATATTAAATAATAGGAAGAGAGATTACAAGCGGATGCCTTGATGTCGTAAGGTTCCTTCCAATAGTTCCTTGCTTCCCACACACTTCTTGCTCCAAGGATTCTGAGACCATGGATCTGATAGCTACTCACAATCTATCTTGACAAAAAAAAGCTCAAATCTAATATAACCAAGCTAACAATCTCAAGCCAAATTTATAATCTCAATAGCTCAATAACTTTCCAACCCAATCAAGCTAACTTTCTCCATGAGAGTTCCTCTCCTTTTATAAGATGAAGAGGATAAGATGAGGAGGTTAGGACAATCCCAATAAATCATGAAAGCGAGTAAGATCCAAACCATTCAGAAGCCACCTCACCATAGAAGCTTCTTGTTCTAGAATAACCGAGAAGATGCTCATTTTTCCCACGTATGAAGGCCACCGCACCCTAGCAGTAATGTAGCCTGTGGAAACTCCACAACCTAGCTATAGTGAAACCTGCGGAAATCAAGCATTTCCACACCCTATGTATAGAGAAACCCACAAAAATCCTCCTTAATGGGTTTTTTACAAAGGAAAATCCAATTTCTTCTCTCAGGTAAAGTTCTTCTCCCTTCTTTCTTCAGGAATTCAGGCCACTGACCCCTCTGACAACAATAGATAGGTTTATGTCATTAACGGTCATAGTGGTGACGAAAATAATGTGTAACAACAATGTTCCCCCAAGTATTTTTATCTAATATCTTGAAACTGAAAACACTATAACAGTACTACGATCCAACATACATCACAATATGATTACAACACTCAATTGGATCATCCATGCCCGAGCCTTTTAGTATCAAAGGAAAAAGAGGTGGAAAAGAAGGTTGTCTTTCATTAAACAAGAAGTCTCAAATTACAACACAAACAGAGAAACAGAGGCTTCATTAAAACTTTACAATACGAGAGCCTAGCTCAACCATCGACCATAACAAAATTTCAAAACTAACTACTTATACTCAGAACAACTCGTCACCACCACCAGGAGTGTAACCTGACCATTACAATCAAAGATTTGTGTCTACATCTTCTTCTATCAGTTTGCAACTGCATCCTTCTGTCAAACGTGAACTCATATCAGTATGGGCTTGTAGGAGAATCTGTTGACAGGGGAACTTTGGGCTGACAGTCTGCCTCCACAGCCAGATCTTCCATGCTTTCCATTTATGGGGTGAAATGAGGTTTCAAATACCTCCCCTGTTTCCATTAACTTCTTTCATCGAGATTGGGAGGAGGCCTGACACCCCTAAATGTCCCAAGTGGTGCCTATAACTCCTTCAAGTCAATCTCTACCCCTCAAGGCCACGCAGATATTCTTCGGTGACTAACACAGGCACTTTTGGCCTTTGACATAGCTCCTTTCCATCGCTCCATGAAACCTTGAGCTGTGACCTTAGGCCCAACTCCTGGGTGCTTCGCGATTTCTCATTTCGCTAACATGTGTCGTGCTTCATGCTAAAAACGTCAAGTCACAAAATCACAATTTCTTGGATCTGGTGCCATGCACCCCTTTGAATTAGACAACCCAGATAAATGTCAATATTTTGGGACCTCGGGCCTTTGACATTTTGAGACTTCGAAAGATTGTGCATTCCCCACTTCATTTTTCCCAAAATGACTTTCTCTATGGTTCAGATCTGATGCCACGTGTCCTACTGGATCGGACGACCCACGCTGATTTCAGGTTTCGGGAGTTTGGACCTTCACATCAGCATTAAAATTTGAGCAGCTTTATAATCTCTATAGCCTGTGGGCCGCAATTCTAGACTACGAATGAAATCTCCTCCACTGAAAACTGAACTTGCTCACTGGCTTCAGGTCCATATCAGACCGCTCTAAGTGTTGTGCTTTGTGCTTATGGTTGTGGTCTGCATGATTGATGATTTAGACAATTGGATGTACGCTGGAAAATAGGGAGACCCTAGCACTTAAATATATAAGGCGGGGGGGGGAATAAGAAATGATTTTAAAATCCAAAGGGGGAAAAAATGAGACTTGGTCTGCGAAAAGGAGAGAGACAGAGAAAAATTAAATTTTTTGGTAGAAACCACAACCCCACAGGACTCTGATAAGTTCATGTGATAACACCAAGCTTGGCCCAAATAGAATAAGAGACAACAAAGAGCCAAGTGGGGAAGCTCGCTGAAGCCATTCATCATCTTCAAGCAAGAATAGCAGAGCTAGAACTTCAAGCAGTGTCGAGCACTCCACAAGAAGTACGATATCAAAGGGAAGAAACTGCCAAGAGCCCAGTAGAAATAATCAGGATGTTGGCCTTAGAATGAAAGAAACTTAGTGACCAAAGTGCGCAGACCTATGAGAGACTTGTAGAAGACCCAGAGCTAAGGATTTTAGAGGCACAACTCCAGGAGGCAAAGAAGCAGGCGTCGACTATGAAAGCACAACTAAAGAATCTTACAACTGTTGAGAAGATGAAAAGGTCACAGGAGCAACGTGCAGTTTAGAAATAGGTCACTACCTTCCAGAATAGAGTGATGGAGGTGACACAGTGGCTCTAGCTAGTACAGGACGAAGCTTACACACTTTTTGAAGAGATCAAAGGACAAGGCTCACAACTAGAACATGTGGTCACAATAGTAGAACAATGCCTGGAAGGGCCTGTCACCGAGAAAGTACTTCAGGAGTTCCCCGAGAAGGAGGCTCTGGCAAAGAAGCAAGTCGAGGCAACTTGAGCTAGTCTCGAGGCCTTCAAGGCACTATTTCCCAGATCAGAGTGACTCGAGATGAGTCACAGGTGAGTGTTGGGGGCCTATTGGACCTTGACTAGGTTTGGAGGAAACGTTGGTCATGTTTGACCATTTTTGGGACTTCGACAGGCTGGTCGAAGACAGAGCGCCCAGGAGAAGCAGAGATCATGGGATATCACCCTTTTTGTGGGTTTTTTTGGTTTTTAGGTTTTATGTAATGGGTATGGGATATCGACCCATGTGTTTACCCATGTTTAGGCCTCTTTTGTAATGTATAAATAAGTAGCTAAGCGATGCAAGAGGTAGTTCTGATTGGCTTTGTGTAAGAACCTGTGAAGGTTTCTAAGTGAGAATAGTTGTGAATGCTTTGTGCATACTATATGTGAGACTTGCATAGCTAAGTGCAAGTGGTTTGTAAGTTCTTTGTGCACATACAGTGTAAGGCTTGGTGCCTTGATCTTATTTGGGGAAGGAGGATCTAGCGAGGTGCACGCAGATCTCCTGTCCTTTGCGGAGTTGGATATGTGGCTTGGTGCATGTAAGAAGATTGGAAGAAGATAATAAATAAGAAGAAGAGTTGGTGGACGTATCCCCACACTAGGGTGAACCACGTGCATCCTGTGTTATTGTGCTTTGTGCTATGTTTTCATGATGGTTAGGTTTATATTTTCTTAGTGCACTGTTCTAGATGTATGATAGATAGATCCATTGATGCTTAGTGTTTGATATATGAATAAATTTGAGATCTTCTCTGATGCTATGTGTTGAATTCTTAGATGTGTTTAATGTTAATTACTACTGTATTGATCTACAATTAAGGTTAAATTGCGACGTGAATAAGAATCATAACTAAATTCATACTATTGGATAAGTGCTATGTTGAAGTGTGTAATCACAGATATCTGTCCCAGCTAGGTTGAAGACACTTGAGTCCTGCAACCCCCCCTGCCTCTACCTCAAGTGAGAATTCATCTGTTTCGTAGGTGTTTCCGAAAGGGCCAGTAGTTAGGGTTTTTTTGTTGCATTGTTGAAGCATTGAACCCTGGGTCTGCCCCTGTGCCAACAAGGCCTAATAATTTTCCTCAAATTATGCAAAGGGAAAGAAGAAATCAAGAGGATCAAAGGGTTTTGTCTCCTTTTCAAAATAATGCAGTGGAAGAAGTTGAAGAAATTTATGATATTGAGGTGGATTCAATAGTGAATTTACATGATACAGAATTATCTCCCACTCATGTGACACAACAAGAATATGAATATTCCCTTATATTAAATCAGTTTGAGGGAGAAGATGCTGAAGAGATTTCTTAGAGTGAACCTAAAAGGAAAAATTACGATCTTAGATCCATAGAAAGTGGATCAAAGGTAGACACATATGTTCAAGAAAAAAAGACAAATGCTTTAGTAAAGCTACGATCTAGTAAAGAAATAGGGGCTAAAATTGATCATCAACAAAAACAACTTGTTAAGGTTATTACTACAAAGGTAAAGGAATCTGAGAAACATGTTCCTTCTTTTAGTATGGAGAATGAAATAAATAAGATCAAAATCCCTATACCTCTGGTAGAATTAATGAAAAACGGTCCTTTTAGAAAATAATTCTTGAAATCCTTACAATATCCTGCTCATGTTACTTCTTCTGATACCATAAATATTGAAGATGAAAATCCTTCCATAACTATTGGTAGACATATTGAAGATAGATTTGATGCCTCTCCTTTCTACATATCCCTGAATGTTCATAAAAAAAAAATTGCATAATTTTCTTACGGATTCAGGAGCATCACACAATGTCATGCCAAAGGTAGTAATGGATGAGCTAGGTTTAGATATCACTAAGCCTTATTTAGACTTGTATTCTTTTGACTCAAAAAATATTAAATGTTTAGGAGTCATTAAAGACATGGTTGTCACCTTATCTCAGTTACCCATGAAAAGTGTGGCTATGGATGTGGTAGTAGTTGATATACCTCCTAAGTTTGGGATGCTATTATCTAGATCATGGGATAAGAAATTAGGGGGACACTACAAATGGATCTTAGTTATGCCACCATAGCTGTATTTGGTGGAGAACATCGAAGACTGTACAGGGAAGTTAGACTGCCTTACCTTGTTAGTGATCATGAAAACCTTAGTAATCATCCCATATATGTAGTTGAAGATGGACTTGGTTCTTCAATTTGTCACATCAGTGATGATACAACTGAAGCATCAATGAGAAACGTTACACCTGCAGAAGAGAAAAATACATAAAATTCAATGTGGAAAATGTTCTTTGATGGTTCTTGTTCCAAAGAAGGCTAT
>ML811358.1:102555-119210 GCA_009831015.1 Picea engelmannii | reverse complement strand
ATGATACAAACTCTTACAGATCTGAAGATAACTTACACTGATCCTATTCCAATTCATTGTGACAACACCAGTGCCATTAGTGTCTCCAAGAATCCTGTTCTTCATTCCAATACTAAGCATATTCCAATCAAGTACCATTTTCTCATAGAACAAGTTACAAACAGAATTGTTCAACTGAATTATATACCCTCTACAGAACAGATTGTTGATATTTTTACCAAACCATTAGCAGAGACCCCTTTTGGATATCTTCGTCAAAAGTTGGGGGTTATAATTTCCGGTGTTTAAAATATTCACCTATTCAGGGGGAGTATTTATTGAATATCTGGTGTCTTTTCTAGATTCTTATAGACGACAGGGGTAGTATGTTTTGCAACAAGATCAGTGGAATAATGTTTCTTCTTTGACATTGATGTCAAAGGGGGAGAAAGGAGTCAAGTTCAAAATGTTTCGGGAACAGATTCAAGTCTGAATGGATGAATGCAGAGGAGAGTCGAGTTCGAATGCACTGAATGCAGAGGAGAGTTGACTCTGAATGCAAGTGGGTGCTTGTGTTGCCATCAATGCCAAAGGGGGAGATTGTTGGTAAATATGTAACAGACAACGAATGGCATGAAGAATGTACAGAGGATTGTTAGCATATTTACAGGCAGTGTATACTTGTCATTGATGGCAAGTACAGTTGTGGTTGTGGTGATGGCTTGAGTACAACAGCAATGAGTAGCAGCACAACAATAATCGGGAGGAGAAGAGTCAGTGACCATTAGATCCCATTCAAATTTCTCGAAAGAATGAGGGTCATCAGATCTGAATGAAGACAAGACGAGCGCACTGAAGAGGAGGATAGAGCTCAGTCATTAGATCCAAGCGCAATACCTGACCATCGTCGGATCAAGGATAACCTATACGCTCTTTAAAGTACAAGGAGAAGTGGGAGTAATCGCGATTTGAAAAATCACGACCTAATCTGAGCCGTCAAGATCTAGGTTGATCTAAACCGTTGATCAAACTCCACATCGGAGTTTCGTGAATCACGATTTCAAAAGGAAAAGAAAAAAATGCAACAAGAACCTCGATTTCACAATATGCGATATCGCGACTCAATCGCAACCATTGAGTTAAGATCATACCTGGACAGTTGATCACAGCCCGTATCGAAGTTTCGTGAATAGCGATTTCAAAAGGAAAAGAAACAAATGCAACAAGAACCCCGATTTTGCGATATGCGATATCGCGACTCAATCGTAGTCGTTGAGTTAAGATCATACCTGGACCGTTGATCACAGCCCGTATCGGAGTTTCATGAATCGCGATTTCGAAAGGAAAAGAAACAAATGCAACAAGAACCTCGATTTCGCGATATGTGATATCGCGATTCAATCGCAGACGTCAAGTCAATATCAGACCTGGACCGTTGATCAAACTCCATATCAGAGTTTCACGAATCACGACATAGAGAGGAAAAGAAAACAATGCAACAAGAATGTCAATTTCGCGATATGCGAAATCGCGATTCAATCGCAGCCGTCAAGTCAATATTAGATCTGGACCGTTGATCAAACTCCACATCGGAGTTTCGCAAATCGCGACATAGAGAGACAAAGAACACAATGCAACAGGAATGTCAATTTCACGATATGCGAAATCGCGATTTAATCGCATTCGTTGAATAAAGAAGTGATCTAGACCGTTGATCTGACTTCTTCGTGGAGTTTCAGGGATCGGGATTTGTAAGTGACAAAAACTCTGAACGCCAAGAGTGTTGAAATCACGATGTGTGAAATATCGATTGGATCTGAACCGTCAAATCAAGTATTGATCGGAGGGTTACTGTTCTCTCTCACAAGTTATTCCTTAGTTTGGAATCTGTTAGCAAAACGGACTCATGATTGCAAATTAGTTGTCGGTCAGTTGGCGTTTCAGTTGCCTGTACAGTTGTCTTTCTTTTTCCTAAGGAAATGCGAAGTGGAACCGTCGTGTGGGTGAGTATAAAAGAAAATGAGACAGACTATATGCAGTTGGATGTCATGGAGGGAAAATGAATAAACAATAAGAAAAGGAAAATGAGCAGTGGTGTAGCATGAGATTGAGCAAATGTGCAAAGTGAGATGAAACGCAGAGTAGAAGCAGACCAAAATGACAGACAGAGAAGAAGCAGAGCTGAATGACAGAAAAAGTTGATGCAGAGCAGACCTGCTAAACAAACAGAAGAAGAGAAGAATTGCAGAAAAGAAGATAGAAGACCAGATTTATAAAGAAGGAAAGATAGGTAAGAATTGATATATCTGCATAAGTTGTCTGTGTATTTATTATTTAATTTTATAGGGAGGTTGGGAGGTACTCGAGAGGACTTTTGTCCTCAGAGGTTCAAGTGGGAGCTTGAACACCGAAAGTTGTAGCTTCCATCTGGTTGCAGCCAGAGAAACAAGAGTGGCAGGGTGGTGCAAGGGAGAACTAGTGTTCTCTGTTATGAAGGTTGGAGCCTGTGTAACTAGAAGTTGGTGCTTCCATCTAGTTGGTGCTGGAACATTCAGGAAGTTGGTGCTTCCATCCAGTCGATGCTGGAATAGTCAGGGAGTTGGTGCTTCCTTCTAGTGGGTGCTAGAGAAACCAGAGAGTTGGTGCTCTCAAACAAGTTGCAGCTTGTAAAACAGAGGTATAAGCCTCACATTGAGTTGGTGCTCAATTGTAAATGATGTACATAACTGAAAAACACTGCCTATCATTTCGAAGAAGAAGAGGTTTTCTCCCTTTATGGGTTTCCTTGTGAAAATCTGTCTATGTTTGTACTTTGTGTGTGATTGATGGTCTTTACTTTTACTGTCCATATGTTGTATATTGTTGATGATCACTTGAAGGAAGATTAATAATATTTAAAAGGTATAAAATTGTTTAAGCTCATAAACAACTGATTCACCCCCCCCCCTCTCAGTAGTTTTAGTATTTCCAACACTAGAAAACCAAAAGTACCAGAAAACCAGGAAATCAAAACTAGTACCAGAAGTACCAGTCCATATTTTCGCAGGCCAAGTTTCAAGGGGAAAAACTTGAAATTTTTAAAATCTAATAGCTCCAACAAACTCACCTCAACCCAACACATCTAGTCCCTGGATCATAATTTCAAAATTTGAAGTTTGAAAAATTAGGGCTTCCTCATAAAACCTTAAGTTGCAGTTGCAGTTTCAGAATCACTTGCAGTATCAATTGCAGTCTCAGTTGCAGTCACCCTTGGAGTTTTAAAAAGGTTGGTAATTATTACCATTTCTACCGTATGGTGCCACTACCTGCAAATGCTATCAGAGGTATGTACTCACATATGTTTAAACTATTAAGATTTAAAGGGTATTTGCAGGAGAAGGGATTTCTTGCCATAGATCCATAAGGATCTCAAGATCCAACATATTCAGAGGAATAATGAAACCGAGGTTTGATTATTCTGATATGCATGTTATGAAATTATTTTGATCTAGGTTTCATGTTGAAGCTATGACCATCATACTAACCTTTGGTAAAAAATTAAAGTCAAGGTATTAGATTGATTAAATTTGAGATCGAGTTTATTTGCTAACCCAACCTTCTGTCAAGATAACATATTGTCTTAGTATAGAATACAAGTTGAATAAATCACTTTTCATCTTGAGTGAAGGAGACTTTTAAGAAAACAAACACACTCATTATTGAGGACAAGACTCCAAGTTCCTGGTTTGATTAATTAAGTTGATAAGATTCAAAGTTGCATATGACAAGTTGATAACTACCCCATTACAAGTAAACACTATATTTGAGGTAGCAGTCTTTGAAAAGTATTATACTTGGTAGCATGTGAGCATATTGAGATAAATGCTTAATGTAATCATTTACCAGATACAAATAACATCTCCTCTAGGAGAAACTTCTTGTGTTAGTTCCAGGTTCCCATGGATGGATGTTTGATCACAACACTAGAAGAGTGTTGATCTCATTTCGTATTGTATTTCTTACTTTTGATATTTGTTTTAGGCAAGTCACAAGTGATAGATCTAAAGGAGCTACTATGACGATTATTCATACTATTGTTTTATTACTATTATCAAAAGATTATTATTCTTTCCTGTTGTTTTGTTGACCTTAGTTCAGGTCACAGGTGATAACCTTGAGGAATCTATAGTGAAGGTTACAAAAGGCAACATATTAGATGAGACATGAAGCATACTACCCAAGTCGTATACATAACCATATACATTAATGTACCAAAGAATATGAAGAAGAAACTATCTTGAGATCCAAAGTATCTCATATGAAGATTGATTTTAAGGAGCAGAAGGCTCCAAAGATGACCAAACTTTAGAACAAGAACTCACATAAGACATGGTCAAAGGATAATTAAGCCACCTTGACGGGAAGTAGAAATCGTTTGAATTCTGACTCAACCTTTCATATTTAGACTTGGTATTCAACACCAAGTATACCCCATAAGAGATGATGATGTCCTTGTAGACTCATAATAAATCAAGAGTAATCCTGATCTTGGAAAGTATTAGATGAAGAGACAACTTCCAGGAATTGGGAGATAGATGCCATGAGAAGACTAGATCATGGCTTCAGAAACTTCTAGGAGATATTAAATATCCTGGGAATATTCCCATGTTTCAGTGATAGAGAAGGAAGCCAATCAGAAGCAGTATGGTAAGGCATAATGAAGTTTGGTTGGTGCACACACAGTATGAGTATGAGTTGTATTGCTACAGTGTTGGTAGGGGTGCACGTAGGTGGTTGTGCGTGGTAGCGATAGAGTATTCGATGGGGCATATAGATTATTGTACGCAGTAAGGCATATTGAACTTTAGCATGGTGCAATGCATAGAGTGAAATGTATATGGAATATCCGAGTGCGATACAAAAATAGTGCGTAGTCAATATTGGCACACAACGCATAAGTAGTGCACGCAAGTTATTGGTGCAACGAAGAGGAAATGTATAGTAGATAGAGGTGTGTGGAAGCATGATTTACCTTATAAAATTAGTTTGCATGATAAATAAAAGAACACAGGTTGAATTTTATGCACACAAAAGAAAAAAAAAATAGTCTAAAAGGCCAATTAAGACGACGATCCTAAGTTTAATAGAAAATTTACATAGTATTCAAAGAAAGAGGAATACACAACTACATTGAAGTATTATTTAAATTGAGTCAAGCGAGTGAGATGAATTCTGAGTTTTATTCAAACAGTTGAAAGTGAAATATAAGTTAAAAGAAGACACATAATATTAAAGGAAACAAGATTCATATCACCATCAGTTAGAATCTTATCATAAGAAGTACAAAATCCTCTTCTGTGCTTATACATTCATTTAAAATCCGAAATTACAAAAGGGGATGATTCAAAATAGCAGTTACCCTATTTAAAGAGACCGTACAAGAACATGTCTATCATATCCAGAGTTCCTTACCTCTGCTACCATCTGTCTAGAGATCACTGAAATATACTCAATTTTATTTGAGGGATCATTAGAGCTTAGCTAGCTCCTCCTTTAAAGAATCTAACCAAACTGGTTGATTCTCTCCAACACTTCCAACCGCTTCAGCGACGAGATCTTTCTTCTGTCGCTTGCTTCATTTCTTCTTAGCAGCTAGTATGTTGATAACTAGATCTCTCATGATTGGATTTAGCCTTATTTCCAATCTCGAATTAGTAACAGGTACTATGTGAAATTTAGACGCCAATATCTGCACGACTACCTTTTCCTTCGTACTTGCATGAAAATTTAGCGTGTTGCCTAAATAACTAGTCCCATTGGATTTAACTAGGTCCATATACCTCAGTTGTGTGGGCACTGAAATAATTTTACAAAGATGAGAAGTTAGAACCAGTTTGGAGACTGTTCGTTGATGGATAAGATGATGCTTCCATACCCAAGAGTTGGTAATTATAGAGCCTCAATCTTAAATCACTAATAGACTTGTGCGCAAGTACGATGGGTTGCCATGCTCAGCTAATCCATTTCAAATGATTAAACTTTTTGTGTTCATTACATGGCGCCATTCACCTAACTTCAAATGGATATGATGTACTGACTGAATGAGACAGAGTGATCTGACTAGCCTTCACCCATCCCACGAATGGTGGATTTGACATATTGAAGCTCGTGACATCGAAACTTATGCAAAAGTGGTTTCGGAAAACTACCTTTCGCCCAATGTATCTCTGCGCAATGATGTAGTTCTTAATAAGTTCTCAAAACTTCTTGTCTAAGAATTGTCATGGTGGCAACACCAAGAAATCATAAAAGATAATTCTGATATATTTATTGAGCCGAAATAGTTCATATTTCTCATGGATTGTTGATTTAGTTAACTTAATAAGTTTTAGTGGTTGCACATTTTGCAGAATTAACAACAACTAGATCATATCATATCAGTACCGAATCCATAGGAATGGAAGAGACACGGGGAAATTACAGTCAACAAGATGACAGCAGAGGGATGAATGTCCATTTGGACATTGAAGGAACAAACTCCAATGGACATGGAGAGGAAAGGGATGAAAACCTAAATATGGTAGAGACCATTAAAAATTTTCAAAAGGATGTCCAAATCCATAAAGATGATAATGAAAGGCTTATGAGAGATGAAGAGCAGCAGGATGACTTCCACGTGAAGTTATTGCAAAGTCTGAACAGAATAGAAAAGAAATTGGAAAAAGAAAGTGACTCAAGAAAATTTGGAAGTCACAAACCTTCGGATGAGAAAAAAAAATCAGGAAGTGTTAGTAGACACCACCATCACTCCCCGAAGCATTCCAATAAAAGAGCAGGTAGCAACACAAGTCCATCCCCTGTCATACAACATAAGAGGTCTGGGGTGGATGAGCTACGAGGAGAAATGAACAAAATCAAACCTCCTACATTTGATGGTGAGCAAAAGAAAGATGAATATGTAGAAACCTGGTTGTTGGGCATGAGAAAGTATTTTCAATTACACAATTATTCTTCTCATGCAGAGGGTAGAATTGGCATCTATCAACTCAAAGGAAAGGCATCCATGTGGTGGGATCAGCTTGTGTAGGTACAAAACATTAAAGAGAAGAGAATTACTTGGAGGGAATTTAAGAAGCATTTTGAGAAGAAAAACATGACTAAGAGATTTTATGACAAGAAAATGAAAGAGTTCTTTGAACTCAAGCTTGGAAACATGACCATAGATGAATATGAAAGAAGATTCCTAGAACTGTTGAAGTACGTCTCTTTCATCAAGGGTGAGACAGTTAAAATTCAAAGGTATTTGAGTGGACTGCCAATGTTCATCAGTGACAAAATATAGTATGATGATCCCAAGACATTGGAAGAGACCATAAGACAAGATAAATGTCTATATGATCATCAGAAAGCAAGGCCAACTTTCCAAAAATCTTGGAAAGAAAAAAAATTTCAAGGTGGATCAGAGGAAGAAAGGATTTAAACCACCATTCTTCAAAAATAGTTCACAGGGACCACAAACTCCTTAAAGAGACAAAAACGAAAGAGGTAGAAGGCCAAAGGCCAAGGATGCCACCTATTCAATGTTGGGGTTATAAATGAGATCATAGATTCAGAGATTGTCCTCACAGAGCTGAAAAATGAAGGACTGTTTATAATGTACAACAAGTTGAAACAGTGGAGGACATGGGAAGAAATGTGCCAAGGATCTATGCAGCCCTGGATAACAAGAAAGAAGAATATCAGTCACACATGATTGAATTCGAAGGTATGATTAGCAACCAAACCATTGTTATTTTAATTGATTCAGGAGCTAGTCATAGTTATATAGATCCTAAGATGGTAGAAAGTTTACAATTGCCAAGAAGTAAGCATGGAAAATCTTGGTTGGTACAGCTGGCTATAGGAACCAAAAGAAGGGTTAATGAGATGGTTAAGTCATGTCTCATGGACATGAACGAACTGAACACCAAGGCATATTTGAACATCTTACCTTTAGGTTCCTATGACTGTTTAATTGGGATGGATTGGTTGGACCCACATCATGCTCTATTGGATTGTCATAACAAAGAATTCAATTTCTTGGATGAAGAAGGGAACCAAAGGAAAGTGCAGGGAATTCCTAGGGTAGTAACCATTAGAGAAATTTCAGCATTGCATCTGAAGAAATGTTATAGAAGAGGATGTCAAATATTTGCACCTCATATGGAGGAGACACCTAAAGAAAAGGTACCAAATTTGAAGGATTATGCAGTCCTGAAGGAGTTTGAAGATGTATTCAAGGAAGTACCAGGACTACCCCCAAAGAGAGTGTTAGCGACATTTCTGTAGGGGGTGGGGAAAATGCGAACGAGTGGGTAAAAAACCCACTTACCCTAATTTCGGGACGCAAAATGCACCTGTGGTTAAGAGGCAAGTAAATATGGACGGTAGAGACTCACACGCCCAGATCAACGGCGCACATCGGATTCCAGAGCCCCCCCCCCCGCCTTTCTACCTTTAAGCAGAGGGGGGGGGGTCTAGAATCGAGGGCACACCTCTTCAACGGATGTGATCAGAGTGCCCAGATCAATGGTGCACAAGGAAATTCCGGACCCCCCCCACCTTTCTACCTTTAAGAGGAGGGGGGGGTCCGGAATCGAGGGCGCACCTCTTCAATAGCTGCGATCAGAGTGCCCAGATCAACAGTGCACAGGCGATCCAGATCTCCCTTGCCTCTCTACCTTTAATTAATGTGGGTCCTTTCCCCCCCATCATGTCACCTCTCGAGCCACCGCTCCCCTGCATCCTATCTTCCACTTCACCTCATAGCATGGCCCTTCCATAGAGCATCCTCCTCCTTCCAACTTCCATGTGTCCTCCTCTCTCCATGTCACCTTTACACGCATCCTCGTGGTGTATCTTTTCCTATTTCTCATTTTTGCCTGACACCTCATCCCAGGTGTTCTTCATCTCCCAACTCACCTCGCCTCCTCCTTCAGTCCCGCCGCCTTATGACTTCCCCATCATCTCCCTACGACATCGTGCCTTGTCATAAGAGTGCTTCCGCCCTCCCCCTTCCGGCTATGTATGGTCATCTCTACTCCTAATCCACTCAAGCCCCACGCTCTGGGTTTCCTTTGCCCATCCACCACTCCCATCATGCACCCAGCCTTCGTGCTGGCCTCCATGTCTATTCATCAGGCCGTTCAACTAATCCAAATGGCAGCACGAGGGGTCCTCCATGTCCCAAAGGTGCCGAGTTGGCTGGGCCGTTCTCAATCCCAAGGAAGTAGTTATTAAGGTAGTTGGTGGTGGTTAGATATCATCTCTGCCATAAAGGGAAAGTACGGTGACGAATTGAAAGCACGTTGATTCGCCCACGGGACTGTTAGGAGTTCGATTGCATCTGCCATAGGTGCACGATCATTCAGAGACTGTAGGTGTAGATTGTCAGAAGCCATGCAGACGCAATGTTTTTAATGCAACGTCTTGATTTTGTTGTTATTGTTGTTTCGAGTATATGTAGGCGTTTTCGCCATTTTTGTAGATATCGATGGTTGAGCAAGGCTCCCGGTTGTAAAGCTTTAATGAAACACTATTTTCCTAGTTATGTGTGGAATCTTGAGACTTCCTATCTTATGAATGTCATTTTCTTTCACGTCTTTTCTTACACTGTATTAGAACGGCTCGGAATTGGAGAATCCAGTCGAGTTGTAACTGTTAGAGGATGATGTAGATTTGATCACTGTAACAGTTGCACTGTTTCTAATTGGTCCCTGTGATTTTCTTAGTGCTGAATGACTTGGAATTGGAGAATCCAGTCAAGTCCCCCCCTTTCAGTTTCTCGAAGCTCTGAACCAGAGGATCTCGCATTCAAATTTTTTCTTCTACAAATTACTGAAAGGCCTGTTGCCTGAGGTAGTTTGTCCACTCCTCTCACCAAGTCTTCAACCAGATCATTTTCAAATCAACCCACTGACTGAAGTTAGATCAAGACCTCCTTTGTTCCTCGCATGCCGGACCTAGTCCCTGAGTTTGAGTGATATCTTCCCAAGTCTCTACCCATTTGATCACCCATTAAAACTATAGTGACATAAAAACTGATGGGCATCGGGCTCTGCTCCTGCTGCAATCCAGGAGTGACTTCCATCGCCAACATTTCTGGCACCGTTGCTGGGGACGAAGTTGAAAATTTTCCCTGGGATTGAATGACATTGAGCCTTTGATTATGAAGGTGCATCAGGTATCAGAGCCTTTGAAGATTGCTATTGTGCAGCTAGCGACTCCATTGTGGCAAACCTGTCGTGTCAATTGTGGCTTTCAGAGGCAGACACACGCGGTCCCATCCATAGCTACCTCTAGCTACACCCGAAACTGATTGGGAGGTGGTCCTTGGAAAAGGAAAGGCCTCTAAAGGAGAAGTTATCACTGCTAAACCAGGTAATCTGCCATCTCCTTCTGTAAGAACTCCATTTTCTCCTCCTCAGTTTCCTAGCAGACCGCTTTCTGAAGTTTCCCGTTTCCTAAATTTTGGGAGTGTTCCTATTGAGGTTTCCCCCACTGTTCTGGGATTAGAGGGAGAAATCCTTGTCACTCCCATTTCTCCTGAAGTTGTACCTTGGTGTAGACCCAGGACCACAGAATATTTCCCCACTCCTGGATTTACCGCTCCTCCTCTTGTTACTGTTGTCGCTTCTGCACAAAGAGAAGCATCCGCCGACTTAAGCTCACTAGCCTTCTCCCTAAATCCCCTATTGTTTCCCACTCCCCTCAAAATATCATCCCCAACGTTCCCTGTTCGGGCTCCTTCTCCTCCGAGTTCCCCTCTACATAATATCCCTGTGGCAGGAGAAAATCCCCCTATGACTAGAATGGAGGCCATCATAGCCGCTAGGTATGCACCTCTTGTGTTACCTCAACCTCTCAATGCCCTCCCAGCAGATGGTTACCTCAAGCAGCTGCCCAAGTTTATAGGTGAGGGGGACATAACTACAGAAGAACACCTAGAGTCCTTTTACAGTTTCACAGATGATAATAACGTCATGCATGCAGACGTATGGATGAGGATTTTTGTCCATAGTCTCCAAGGCGAGGCTAGAAAATGGTTTAAGGCCCTGCCTCCTGGATCTATTGATGGGATCGAAGCTTTAGATAATGTTGTTTTAAGACAATGGGGAGATAAAAAGGACTTCGCGTATTACATGACAGAGTTCAGGTCTTTGAAGAGAAAGGAAGGAGAATCTATCTCTGACTTCTCTAAGAGATTCAATAAAATGTACAATAAAATCCCCGCTGAGATAAAGCCCTCAGAAGCCTCGGCTAAGATCATTTATGCTAGCGCTTTTGATCCTAATTTCTTCCTACTGCTAAGGGAGAGAAGAGCCACTACTCTAGCCCACATGCAGGATGCAGCCGTGGAGGTAGAATCTAACATATTGGTTGTTGACCGACTCAGAAACACTGCTGATAGGGACATGTCCAAGAAAAGGCCTGAAGCCTCCCCATCCAGCTCCTCTTCCCTTCCCCATCAGACAGATGAGACAGCTAGAGTACTAAAGTCACATTATGCTAGAATGGAAATATGGGAATTAGAAGGGAAGCCCGTGTACATAAATCCCCAGAATGCTAATAATAGAGGTTTCAGATGACCCACTAACAATGGACCACAAGCCTTCCTAAGGGAACAAATGGAAAAGGACATAGAATATCAAAGGATTCAAACCCCTCTCCAAAATAACCTTCCTACTCATGAGGGAGGGGAGGAGATAGACGAGTTTGACCCCGAAATTCATTGTGTTGAAGATGCTCCTCCTTTTCCCCATTTAACTCAGTCTGCATATGAAAAATCCCTGATGAACATCCAAATCCATGAGTTAGGTAAGGGAGAAAAGGCTGGTCACACTTCCAACAGATATAATCTCAGTTCAAGAAAGAAAGAAGGAGACTTTGACAACCAACACCATCCCCTCATAGTAGATAGGCCTACTAAATCTACAACAACCATTACTAAAGAAAAGAAAACTCAGAGTGATTTGCCAACAGCCAAAGAACCTATCTTAGAGGTAAGGGAAGCTCCTAAGCCTATTTCCTCTTTTAATTTTGAGCATGAAATTCAAAAGATCAGGATTCTCGTTCCCCTCTCAGAGCTAGTTAAAAATGAGGACTTAAAAAGAACCCTATCCAAGCTGCTACAATCCGAGTCCCCCCAGCCTCCCTCTGACTCAGTAAACCTTCAATATGAGAAGCCAGTTGTCATCCTAGGTCACATGGTAGAAGACAAAGATGATTCATCCCCTCCCTTCTACACCTCCCTGAACATACATGATAAAGTGTTGCATAATTGCCTCATGGATTTGGGAGCTTCCCATAACCTTATGCCCAAGGTAGTCATGGAAGAGTTGGGACTGGAAGTAACAAAGGCCTATCATGACTTGTACTCTTTCAATTCAAGGAGGGTGCAATGTTTGGGAGTCATCAAAGACCTGGTGGTTTCCTTGTTTCAGCTGCCCATAAAGAGTGTGGTCATGGATATTGTGGTAGCTAACGTTCCCCCCAAGTTTGGCATGCTACTGTCTAGGTCTTGGATTAAAAGACTTGGAGGAACGTTATAGATGGATCTCACATATGCCACTATTCTAGTCTTTGGAGGGGAACACAGGAGGTTGTACAGAGAAGCCCAGCTAGCCTATATTGTCAGTGATGAAGCAAACCCCACTAGTCACCCCATCTTTTCCCTTGACACTGAGCTAGGGTCTAGTCTGTTGCAGATCACTGAAACTCCTGAGGTCCCTTTATAGATCAGGAAAATGCCCATTCTTAATCAGCAAAAACCTCCTCCAACCCCCTCTGTTTGGAAGATGTTCTTTGACAGAGCTTCCTCCAGTATAGGCTCAGGTGCTGGAGTGATTTTCATATCGCCCTGCCAAGAGACCATATCCCTATCATACAAGCTGGAATTTGAAACTACCAACAACGTGGAAAAATATGAAGCTATTGTTCTGGGTATGAGGGCTACAAAAGAAATGGGAATTAAAGAGGTGTCAGTGTTCGAAGATGCATAATTGATAGTCCAACAGGTCAGGGATGTTTCTCAGGCCAGGAATCCTCGGCTCAGGAGTTACAGAAACGAGGTATGGGACCTGATTGATAATTTCTTCTCAACTTTCAACATTACTTTTATCCCAAGGGAAGAAAATACCTCAACCAACTCCTTAGTAGTCTCGTCTAGTCTGTTTAGGATTCCTCTGTCGTTGAAGATCCATGGTGAGGTCGAAATAAGATACAGTCCATCCATCTCAGATATTGTAAAGCATTGCGAGGTATTCGAGGACAATCTTGAAATCAAAAAATTTATTCAGATCATCGATGAGTTTTCGTCATTGCATATTGATCAAGATCCTGATCCCGAAGGTGACCCTCCCTCTGAGATATTCTTGAATAAAATCCTTAATCACCAGATTATTCAGCTGCCTAGTAATTACATTCCAAGGGGACTAGTCCCTTTAGAAAGGTTGTTCGACAAGAATGATGTGGCAGTTAATGGTGGTGTTTCAAATAAAGATGTTGATACATCCGAATGAAACATTGGCACGCAGGAAGAACCTAGGTTTATCAAATTATCAAGACACCTGACCAGTGAACAGAGGGCGGAATATACTGAGTTATTGAAAGAATTCGCTGATGTGTTCGCATGGGCCTATGAAGACCTCAAGACTGATGACACATCTGTCATTGAGCAGAAGATCCCACTGAAAGAAGAGGCTAAGCCATTCAGGTAGAAGCTGAGACAGATAAACCCCATGTTTCTACCTATCATGGAGAAAGAGGTGAAGAAGTTGCTAGATGCCCAAATCATTGCCCCCTTGAGATATTCTGAATGGGTAGCCAATTTGGTCCCAGTAAGGAAGAAAAGTGGAGAAATCAGACTCTGTGTTGATTTCAGGAACCTGAACAAGAGCTCAAGGAAAGACGATTATCCCCTACCCAACATGGAACACATATTGCAGAGGGTAACGGATGCATCTAGGATATCCATAATTGATGGTTTTTCTGGTTATAATCAGATATCAGTCATGCCTGAGGACAGAGAAAAAATGGCCTTCACCACTCCTTGGGGCACATTCATGTATGCCAAAATGCCTTTTGGATTGATGAATGCAGGGGCAACATTTCAGCAAGCCATGGACATAGCCTTCATCGGGGAGAAGGACCAGTTTCTGGTAATATATCTAGATGACATCGCGGTCTTCTCCAAGTCAGATAAGGAGCACCGCTGCCACTTGAGGAAAGTTTTCCTGAAGTGTCGAAGGTTTGGCCTATCCCTAAACCCCAAGAAATATTTGTTTTCTATGAAGGAGGGGAAGTTATTAGGCCATATAGTATTAGCAGAGGGAGTGAGGATTGATCCCAAGAGGGTAGAAGCCATTCATACCCTGTCACTTCCCTGGTCTAGAAAATAAGTTCAGGCCTTTTTGGGGAAGATTAACTTTCTGAGGAGGTTTGTCTCGAATTTTGCTAAGATGGTGAAACACATCACAACCATGCTCAGAAAAGGAAATGAAGTGAAATGGACTGCTGAGCCCAGGGAATCTTTTGTGCAAATAAAAAAGGCATTGACTGAGGCACCTGTGCTAATCAGTCCTGATTATTCCAAATATTTCCTGATTTTTTCTTTTGCTTCTTATGATACAGTAGCAGCAGTCTTGTTGTAGAAAAATGAGCAAGGGCGAGAACAACCCATTTCGTTCTTTAGCAAGGCATTGAGATATGCAGAGGTCCGGTACAAGATCAAGGAGAAGTAGGCTTATGCCTTGGTGAAATCCCTCAAAGCTTTCAGAGTCTATGTCTTGTACTCAAAGGTCACTGCATACTTTCCTTCATCCTCTGTGAAGGACATCCTTGTACAACCTGACATAGATGGGAGAAGAGGTAAATGGATTGCCAAGATCCTGGAGTTTGATCTGGAGATTAAGCCCACCAAGTTGATAAAAGGGTAGGGTTTAGCCAAGTTGTTGGTTGAATCCAATTGCAAAGCCTTGAGAATTAACTTCATCAATGAGCAAGTTGGGTCATCCAACAAGGATTTTCAGAGTTCCTTATCACTAGCAGCATGCGCCTGGTACAAGGATATCTTGTACTTTCTGCAAGAATTAAAGCCTCCTGATGGATTGGGAAAAAGTAAGGCTAGAGCTTTAAAGCTCAAAGAGGTTAGATATTGCCTCATTGACCAAGCCTTGTACTGGAAGGACCCTCTAGGGGTATTTTTAAGATGCCTAGACCTGCAAGAAGCCCAGAAGGTTATGTTTGATTTCCATAGCGGTCTTTGCGGAGGTCATCATTTCTAGAATACCACAGCTCACAAGATCCTCCGGGCTGGGTATTACTGGCCCACTTTATTCCCTGATGTCTGCAGAGAAATCAGAGCTTGCATCAAATGCCAAAAGTTCTCAGGAAAGCAGCAACTAAAATCTCTTCCATTAAAGCCTGTAGTAGTTTCAGCACCATTTCAGCAGTGGGGATTGGACTTCATTGGAGAAATTCATCCCCCCTCAAGTGGCCAACACAGATGGATCCTGACTGTGACAGACTATTTCACCAAGTGGATAGAAGCTGTCCCCACCAGGAGCACTTCTAACAAAGTGATTATTAGCTTCCTGGAGGATATCATAGCTAGATTTGGCTATCCAAGCAAAATTGTCACTGATAATTCCCCCCCCTTTCGGTCTGAGCCCCTGGTCAAGTTTTGTGAATAGTTTGAGATTTCACTGATCCACTCTACTCCTTATTATCCTCAAGGAAATGGATTGGCAGAGTCTTCCAATAAAAGTCTGATCAAGCTCATCAAGAAATTACTGGAAGGCAATAAAAGGGCCTAGGATTCCAAGCTCAAATTCTCTCTATGGGTCAACCGGGTGACAACTAAGAAGTCCCTCGGCATCTCGCCTTTCCAACTTGTTTATGGAATGGAGGTTGTTTTACCTACTCAACTCACCTTATCTGTGGAGACATTTCTCCAAGACCTAGAAGGAGAGCCTGACCATATGGTCAGAAGGATTCATCAGATGTTGGAAGTACAATAGATCAGGGAATAGATCATGGACAGGGCCTACAATCGTCAGCAGAATATCAAGCAAAACCTTTGACAGGAAGAGCAGAAAGAAAGATTTCGAGCTGGGCGATCTGGTGCTCAAATGGGATGCACCCAGGCAGGATAGGGGCAAGCAAAGTAAGTTTGATGCCCTCTGGTTTGGGCTTTTCAAGATCTCTGAAGTATTTTCAAACAACACTTACAGGCTGCAGGATTTGGAAGGCAAAGAAGTTTTTAATGGCCCAGTAAATGGGCATTTCTTGAAAAAATGTTTTTTGTGAGCCACAGTCAGCTCTTTTTTTTTGTAAATATTATTTTCTATTTTCAGCTTAATAAATGACTCCATAGACCAACAGCAAGGCATTGGATCTGCAAAAAGAGTCCTTAGAGCATCATAGGGATGACTCTATCCTCCATGGAGCCTAATGTTAGCGACATTTCTGTAGGGGGTGGTGAAAATGTGAACGAGTGGGTAAAAAACCCACTTACCCTAAGTTTGGGATGCAAAATGCACCTGTGGTTACGCGACAAGTAAATCTGGACGGTAGAGACCCGCACGCCCAGATCAACGGTGCACATCAGATTCAGAAGCCCCCCCACCTTTCTACCTTTAAGCAGAGGGGGGGGGGGG
>ML811358.1:84297-97700 GCA_009831015.1 Picea engelmannii | reverse complement strand
TCATGCATGTACTTGGTAAGGGTTTCTTTTGCTTCATGGAGTTGATTCTCCATCTCCTGCAACTTTTCAAGAAGTTGGTCTTTCTCCTCCTTCATGGCCATCAACTGCTCTTGAAGGACAATGCTCTCTTCCCTATATTTCCACAACTCTTGTACCATATCCTTCATGGTTAGCAATGCATTAAACATTTCCTTGTCAAATAACTTAGATTTGGAAGATGTAGGAGAACTATCAATGTTTGAAGCATCCTCCATATTTTCAAGATAACAAACTTCAACACAAATCTTGCACAAATACCAACAACAAAAACTCAAGCTATCATTGGCAAATACATGAGCAAAAATAAACTAAGCTCTGATACCACCTGATCTAAAAATAGAAGGCTGACTTGTTATGCTATGCAAGCACCCCCTACTTCAATAAAATAAACCTTAACAAGACCTTGCTTCATGTGTTAAAATATGCAAGATGTTTTATGTGTTAAGTTCTTAGTTCTTCTGGTCAATGTTCATGTGTGAGGAAATGTTCTTTTAGAAGATTAAATATGTGTTATAAACAAATACACAGCAGTATAAAATGCATTAAATAACACAACAAACTCACAACAATAGCAAGATGATAAAGGAGTTCACCCCTCTCAGGGCTACATCTCCTTGAGCCTCCTTCAATGGACTTGGCTCTTTGGGATTAGTTTTTCAAATGATATTTACAAGATTATGCTCAACTCCAATGGATTTATAGACTGTACCATTGGATTCAGAATACATAAAAACCCCAAATTTGACTATTAGAACTCTGCAAATGGATCTTGTCTCATCCAGCAATGACCTCTTCTACATGTGACCTCCAAGCTTTCCTGAGCTTCAATGAGGCAAAAACACCTGTAAAAGTCCTCCAATGGATCTGAAACCTATCCCAATGTGTTCAGAGCATAATAATCAGTCAAAAATGACTATTCAGTCTCAGAAAATGGACATGGGCTCATATGAGCAATGCCTCAAACAATGAGGGCTTCAAGCTTCCTGGAGCTTCCTCAAACTTCAATGGTTAAAAACCTGCATTATAAGTCTCCAAATGCCTGTGAAAACATCACCATTGGACTCAGAATGTCCAAAAACCCCTAGCTGGACTTTTACAACACCTGATTTGGTCAAAAACTCCAAAAGTTATGCCTTCTGCCATTTTTCCCCTTCAAGCTCTGTTACTGGTTCGCCATTATGCACCTGTGGGTGAATGAACCTGGCTCCGAGCATTTTCCCATCACTAAACCCAACACACGTGTGCCTTCCACAAAACGTGCCAAAATGTCGAATGGTTAACGGAATTCAAGCCCCCAAGGACGGAGGTGTTGGGCGCATGGGGGACCATATGGCCACGTCCCAGCGCAAATTTGGGGCTTCGTTACAAAATAGAATGGGCGTTTGACACGTGTACAGCTGCGTGGGTGTTTAACCATTTGAATAGTTTTGCATCCGCATGTAAAAACATGTGCGGCAAGGTCATATGCCAATCCAATGGAACCAGGGGCTAAACCCCATTTGAAAACCAACTCGCGCCATAGCACTGTGCAGCGGTGGTCATATGTTCACATAGAAGAACCACGGGTTAACAGTTTAAAACCCCGCACTGTGTATACACCAAACCAAAACCCACGCGTATATATGGTATGTTGGTCATATGCCAATGTTGGTGTGACCGGGCGCTATAATGGAAATACCTCTCGCACGTGCCCTCCATTTATATATACAATGGGTCACATGGATGCCCGCCGAGACCACGGGCTTTGTTTTAATATACAAAACGAAATCCCCATGCCATTTAGTTTAACACATATGGTTATATGGAATGCAATGGAACCGGGGTCAGGGCTAAGCCCTGGCCCGACCCCCCCGCCGGTTACAACCTTTAGTGAATTGAAATAATTTTAAACCCAAATACATTTCAAAAGCCAACACGTGGCCTAGTGGTTGGGCGGATTATATAAAATCTTTGACTGTGGGAGGAGGTCCGGGGGTCGAACCCCACGGACCCATAAATATTTTAATAAACCAACTATAAACCAACAGCCAGTAAATGGGTGTCACGTGGCAGCCCTTCATTGGGCCACGTGGCACCTTTCCATTGCTCCAAATCATGCCACATGTCATCATATAACTCGCCCATTGACAACCAATCAGAACTTGCCACGTCAGCAAGGTCACCACGTCATTGCCACGGGTGTACCATCATGCCACATCACTGCCACGTGTGAGTCGTACGGACTGTACGGACAGGTACAGTCAACATCATTTTTTTTTTGCCTGTTTGGCTCAGCGAACAGATCGTGATATCTTCTCCATACGGACTCCGTTTGCGAAAGTAAATATACTGTCGGAATCAAGAAGACGAGACGGACGCAATGGCACCATTTTTGTCGCATTCTGAGCACTTTGAAAATTGAGCAAATTTTTAACCCCTGGTCTAGATTTTGATCACACACCCAATCACTTCCTTGCAAAGAAAGGGTATGAAGTTTCAATGGATGTCGAACTGTGAAAGGAGTTTTCAACATTTGAAACAATTGTTGACAAGTGCTCCAATACTATGGATTGTAGACCCAAATGAAGATTTCATTGTATGCATAGATGCATGTAATGAAGGACTTGGTGGAGTCCTCAGTCAAAATGGATTTGTGATATGTTATGAATCAAGGAAGTTGAAGGAGCATGAAAGAAACTATGCCACTCATGATTTGGAGTTGGTAGCCATAGTGCATGCCCTGAGGAAATGGAGACACGACCACATGGGGAAAAGATTTGAGCTAAGAACAGACCGCAATGGTTTGAAATATTTATTTGATCAGCCAAATCTAAATGCTAGGCAAAGAAGATGGTTAGAATTTCTAAGCAAATATGAATTTGATATAAAGCATATCAAGGGGAAAGAAAATAAAGTGGTTGATGCTCTCAGCAGGAGGGTGCATGAACTACGTGCTACAACCATCAGCATGTACCAAACTGATGTTAAAATAAAAATTATGGAGACTGCAAATACAGACCCGCAATACAAAGAATTGATAGCAAAATTACAGCAAGGCAAGACACCACAAAAGATGGATATTTATAAGTTGGGAGTAGATGGAATACTGCTGCAGAAGAACATGATTTTTGTACCAAATGTCCAGGACTTGAAATGTATAATTTTGCATGAGATGCATAATGTTCCTTATGCAGGGCACCCTGGATATCAGAAAACCGTAGAAGCGGTCAAGAGAGAATACTTTTGGCCAGGTGTGAAGAGAGAGATAGAAAAATACATTGCAAGATGTATGGAATGCCAGAAAGTTAAAGTAAAACATAGGCACCCAGCAGGATTGTTGCATCCTTTGCCCATTCCTTAATGGAAGTGGGAAGTGGTGAAAATGGATTTTATTATGGGATTTCCCAGAACAGGCAAGCTACATGATTTGATTATGGTGGTGGTGGACAAGCTTATAAAAGATACCCATTTTATTCCACTAAAAACTACTCACAACGCAGTAGATGTCGTTGATATTTTCATGAAGGAAGTGGCACGATTGCACGAAATTCCTAAAATGATTGTGTCTGACAGAGACCCGAAATTCACCTCAAATTTATAGAAAGGATTGTTAAAAGGATTCAGAATGAATCTAAACTTTAGTACAACTTAACATCCTGAGTCTGATGGACAGACAAAGAGAGTGAATAGAGTGATAGAAGATATGTTGAGAATGTATGTGATGGATAAACCATCAAATTGGGAAGACTACCTATATTTAGTAGAATTCGCTTACAACAATGCGTATCAGACATCATTGAAGATGATCCCATTTGAAGCACTTTACGGAAAAAGGTGCAATACTCTATAAAGTTGGGATAACCCAACTGATAGAAAAGTAGTCGGGCCAGAGTTGCTCAAGGATATGGAGGACCAAATGTTAAAGATTAAGCAGAATTTGAAAACTGACCAAGACAGACAGAAAAGTTATGCTGATAAAAACAAAATCCACAGAGAATTCAAAGTGGGTGATCATGTTTTCCTGAAAGTGAAAGCTAACAGGAATTCCCTGAAGTTGGGAAGCTGTGCCAAGTTGGCAGCCAAATTTTGTGGACCATTTGAAATCCTAGAGAGGATTGGTCCAATTGCTTATATTATTGCATTTCTTGCATCTATGTCTATTCATAATGTATTCCATGTATCATTACTAAAGAAATACATACATGATGCTAATCATGATGCTAATCATGTTATTGATTGGAATGTTATTCAGGTGGAGCAAGAAGGCGCTTTCAAGGTGCATCCGGTGCACATTTTGGAGTGGAAAATCAAACAACTCCGGAATTGAGCCATAGGGCTTATAAAGTTCCAATGGACCTAGTACAGACCTAAAGACACTACTTGGGAGCATGAGGATGCAATGTGGGCAGAACACCCGCATATTTTTGAAAAAAAATTGAAAATTTTGTTGTATATGGGTACATGATGCACTGAGGACAGTGCATAAATAAGGGGAGGGTATTATAATATCCCTCAGTCAAACCCGAATGCAAATATAATCCAAGTATATTTAAGCTAGTGAGTTTTCTAGACATCATTTTTGTAATACACTTTTCATGGCATGGTGCGCGCATATAGTGCACAGTAAAGTGATGCAGTGTGCACATTTTTGGATACCGCGCGCAGTAACTAAAGAGCGTGCAACCTTGAGTTCAGCAGATATCACGCGTAGTAACTAAAGTGCATGCAATATTAAGGTCCACAAACCTTTATGTATCTGATATGCATTATAGGCTGGTGAGCCAGTATTATAAGCCAAAATTCTTATGTTTTGGTATTAGGCTGGAATGCCTAGATGTCAAAGGCCAATGCGCCTACTTTGTACATGACTCATGATTAATATAAAATACATTGTTGCGCGCAGACCGACCATGATAAAAGAGATGGGGGACTGAAACTAGTTAGGGAAAGGGAGGGCCAAAAGTCAAGGGAACATTATATTAATATTTCCTAAAACATAAAGTATGGATAATTATTTTATCCTAAGTTCTAAAGTTGGGGACAAGTGGACCAAAGTAACTTCCGATATGAAAAGTGTCAAGTTGGGGACATGCATTCATATATGGGGGAACTTAGCTCATTTGGAGACTTCTCACGGATATGTGACCAGCAACCTGAAGACCATTATTTGCACAATGACTTCCATGAATATTTCACAGTGATTCTCCTCCACACTCAGTTATCCAGTCAATGATTCCACGATCATTTCACTCATACATTTCGCTATCTTTGAGACAACCATTTCACCATTCCGGAGCCTGTTTCCATAGCCCTTTTGGTTGGTGTACCTAGTTAGCTTGGAGTGGGATTGATGAAGTGGGTTGTCAGGCCCGTGAGCAATTCTCTGAGCGAGAGAATTGCTGGGGATTGATTCCTAAAGGTGCTAGACTGCTACTACAATTCTCTGAGACTTTCGGTTCGGCCTGTTGTTGAAGCCCTGGAAGGGAAGTGGGGTGGCCGAGGGACTGTTGAGCAGAGAACGGGTACACTTCCTTGGATGTGGTAGGCATGTGGGGAATGAGAGGCTATAGGTTGTTAGTTGAGCGAGCACCTGAGACGGAGTCTTTCCTATTGTCCATGAGCCTTAGTCTGGGTAGGAACCCTTTACCTTGGGTGGAGTTCAGTCCCAGCTCAGGGGTGACTGACTGTTGAGAGTGATGAACAATGTAGTCTATGGCTAGGAGGTTCTTGGACAGTTTATACGTAGTTGGTGACAATATTTCCAAGATAAGTACCAGTTGTATGATAAAAATGATATGCTTCTTGTTATTTACATGCCTACGTTATGGTTTATAATATATGTGATTATAATTGCATGTATGTTTATAGGTAATTCTCTGTAAATGATGCATATCTGTAGTTACTGTTATTTCAGTATAAAAGTCGTATGTTACAGAAAGTAATTGTGTGTTTATGTTTATATGTAAATATTTTGTGAGCGTGTTGTGTATATTTCTTATTTGCACGCAGTTTAAAGAGTAAATTTATGTGGCATTTCTCAGTTGACTACTGGATATGCTACTATATGTTCTGCAGTATGGGAACAAAAGCGTTCCCTAGAGTAGCATGGTCTGGCCTGAAGGCTGGGAATGTTACTGACAGGTGTCAGGGCATGAGTGGTTTCTCAAGAGTGGAACACCTCGACCTGAGGTTGGTTGGGGGGAACGTTACAAGAACAACCTTTGGGAATAAATTCTCGAGAATACCAAAAAGAATCCAAGAAACAAAACACCACAAACTAGAGGTAAGTATCATGCTTTGATTGTTATTCATTCTTCTCTCAATGCATGGATCCTAGATTCAAGAGAATCACATCACATGGGATCCACAGAAGATGTGTTATCATCTTTAAATACATTCATGTGTCCTCCCATTATAATTGGTGATGATACTTCAGTGGATGTCACTAGAAAAGGGAGAGTAGATCTCCAACATGGAAGTTTTGAGAATGTCTTACATGTTCTGAAACTCTACGTGAATCTACTCTATGTTTATCATATAGCACATATTGTTAATGTTTATTCCATTATTATAGTTCTTTGCATTTCAATAGATATGAGGAACATAAGAACAAGATCACTAAGAAATACACATTCACAAGAGACACAACATTTATCCTGGGAAACCCTCTAGGGGAAGAAAACCCAATTTTTGGATCTTTAATGGGGCAGAGGGAGTAGTGGGATTTATGGATTTAGGGCAAGGGATAAAGGAGGGTTTCCAAGTTTGAGAGGATACAACCTTTTGTTCTTCTTTATCTCTTTTAGTAGCCTCCACCCAACTCGAAGGTCGAGCCATGAGGAGATGGGCCTGAATCTCATCCTTGAGGCCACTGATAAAACACTCTCGAAAGAAAGCATCAATCATGCCCTCTGTTGGAAAATCTAGGAGCTCAAAGGTTGTTATGAAGTCTTCTACTATTCCTGATTGTTTCAACTTTGTCAAACGACCCAAATGGTTGGTGTCAATGTCAAAGCATTCATAAAGCTTAGTCACAAATTGGGTCCAAGCAATATACCCTTGATGGGAAGTTATTCTCCATTGCCACCATTGCCAACATTCTTGATCTAGATGGAGAACACCATATCGGAATTTAGCCAAGTCATCTGTAACGTCATATAAAGAGAAATAATGTTCCAATTGGGTTACCCAACTAGTGGGGTCCGAGTCATCAAATTTTGTCACATCCACCTATGGAAGGCATAGGTCATGTTGAAAGTGATGGTGCTGAAAGATATGGGAATGGGAGGAATGTTCACCTTCAGTCTTTAGAGGTGCATCAGAGAAAGGGTCATCTGTAGGGATCTTTAGTTTGGTGTAGAGTGATGCAAAGACAGATTCAAGCTATGTGGTCAGTTCTTGTTTGACTTCCTCCATTGAGGACTACATGGTTGTATTTATGGTTGTATTGATGGTTGTATAGATGGAGGCAACATTGGCACTGAGTTGTTTCACTTCTTTTTGGGTCTCGAGGAGACCAGATTGCAAGGTGTTGAAGCGAGCTTCCAGGTCTTGGCTACGGGTATGGGCCATGAGGATGGGTGAACTGAAAAGGGGTGGGTGGGGTTAAAATATTTTCCAAAAAATGATAGAAATGAATGTGATAAGGGTGAAGAGATGAATCCAATGGAATAGGTCTCAAATAATGGTGAAAAAATTTCCAGACTTTTTTTTTTANACACTTGTGGAGTTATACTCCGATATGAAGAATACTGTAGCGATTAAATCCCCAAATTCTTAACCAGTAAGAAAAGTGTAGTGATTTGGCAACCTGAACACAGTTGCGCGGCAACAGATCTTGTCTGTTTTAATTTGTTTATGTTTATGTCCCTCAAGGGTTAGGTATTCAAGGGTTCTATAGACAAGGGTTTTCCCTATGCTATAGCTCTTTGATATACATGCAGGGTCCAACAATAGTACTCGACCCAATATCTCAGGGCACTAACTAAGAAGGATAGACCGTACCCTTAGACATACTACCCGACAACCCAGGTACTAGAGAGTATCTTCCCGAGTGCTATTCTCAGTGGCACTATGGCAATCAGGTAGCCAATCGATTTATCTAAAGAGGGTTTTAGGAAATCTAGGCTGATCCGTACACAGGTGTTGTCTGATGTGCTACCACTTGAAGGGGTACCAATAGGGGTTACAAGGGTGGCCAATAGATGTGCGCTTAAGAACCACTTATATTTCCTGCGTGTATGAATCCCTCAACTATGGGTTTATGCGTGTAACGATAGATCTCTATGGCTTAAAGACGTTGAAATATGTCTCTACCCTGAAAAAAAAATTCCCACAATTTCTGCCAAGGAAAGTGATCTGATACCACTTGTAATATACCAAATATAAAAAGTATGCAGAACAGAAATAAAATGCTAGAAATGGCAGAATAACAGTAATATAACTAGCAAAATCTCCACAATAACCCAGTAATGATATAAGAACAACAATAGAAATAACACTTTGATTCATAAAGCAATGTTAATGGGCCTCTTCGAGGGGGCAACCTCCAGTCGAGCAACGCTCTGTTACAATAATCTCCAAGCTAGGGTTTTCATACCCTCGACTCTTATTTATACTAAATATGTCTATCAAGAGAAGAATCTAGAGGAAGATCCTTCTAGAAGCGAAAGCTTCTATTAGGTCTTCTTACATCTGCCTTATTATATTTTACTGAAAGGCCTTATTAATATTGACCTTTATTACATCCGAATATATTGCTCTACCTCTATGCGGGTTAGGACCCTAATAGATTTTTTTGAAGATGTAGATGTCTGCATGGATCTGATGAAGTAGATGCATCATTGAGATGTCCAAACATATCAACTTTATCTTCTTATAATGAAAAATATCCAAATAAAGTTTGGATGAAATTTTGAAAACCATGCGGTCGTTTCTGGAAAAACACTGAAATTTTGATTTATTTTAAAACAATCATAAATTCACTTCCCAGACTCTGTTTCAGACGATATTTTTTTGAAATTGGATATTTTCGCGAGAGGAATTAAAATATCCAATTTGTTTCTACAATTGTTTCTCATAAAAGATCATAATTGAGTCTGTTGTGCGCAACTCCCTTTTTGTCTCCTGAGATGCATGCATTGTGCATGGAAAAGTGTTTGCATGTGACCCCTGAGATGCATGCCATATATATTCCACATGAAATTTAGAAAATAAATATGAAATGGAGTAGACATCATTTTCAATTAATGGAGTACAAATTTGTGCAAATACTTTTGTAGAAGACTCTTCATAATAATAGGCTTGATCTTCTGATGGCTTCCCTTATAGCTCTAATTGTTCAAACTCTTGCATGAAATATACTTTATTCATGAATAGAACCTCCAATATGGTCCATAATTTATTTAGAGTTTATTCTTGTGAGTCATCATATACTTGGTGGAGAATTTATGGAGAGCTAAATAAGAAGATAAATCATATGGCCATATCTTGTCTATTGAAAAATTCATTTTTCTCATCGGTGGAATCAGGCTCTACTTCCATTGCCATGGTTATCTGGTATAAGCCTCTACTTATGAGAAGAAGTAAAATATTCATCTTCCACTCCAAATAGTTATGAGGCGTGAGAATTATTGTCGGTGAGTAAAACATATATTCCATCTTTCCTGCATTCTTCAATCTTCAGTACCTACAAAAGTGATTTGGTGTAGCTTTTACTTAGCAATCCGTTGGCTCTGATACCATGTAAATGTTTTGAACCTGCATAGAATAAATATATCTAAACAAAAATACATACATTTTTAGAGAGAATTTGAGAAAGAAGAAGAAGGAGAGAAAAGAATGAAAGAATTCTCATTAACCGTTTTCCACACTCAAAGAGTGAATAATTTACAATAGATATAGGATACATGAGTAACTAATGTTACATAGTGGTGGTCTATAGTGATATGGACACACACCAATAGTTATGGGAGTAAACTACCACCTAGTCTAGTCTCCCAGGCAGTTACGGGAGTGAATTGCCACCTAGCTGAGTTAACTAGTCAACTAGTCTTCAATTAACTGACTGAAATAGAGTGAGGTGAGGAGGAGATTAGGGAATCATGAGTAATGTAGTAGTCTGGTGATTATCCCAAGGACAATGCACATTATTTGGTGATGATCCCAATGTTGCATGGTGACAAAACCAATATAACATCTAGACTCCACTCAACTAGTCAAACTGAAGTGAAAACTGAAGAGAATATTCTCCCTAGAGGAATATTCTTCCTAAAATATAGGAGATTAAATAATCTCTAATAAACAAGGGAAAACCTTTGGAAAAATAAATTCTAGGTGTGTGAAGTAACTCCAACAGTTGGCACCTCATTTTTGTGGACACTTTGAAATTCTGGACAGAATGGGACTTGTGGCATATAGACTAACACTTCCTCCCACAGTAAAAGCACATAATGTTTTCCATGTTTCGTTATTGAAGAAATATGTACATGATTATAATCATATAATTGATTGGTATATGATCCAGGTGGAACCATAGGATGATTCCTGCTAGAACCACAATGCATACTAGACAAGAAAGAGATCCCACTCAGGAAAAGAACCATTTCCCAGGTCAAGGAGTTGTGGAAACACTTTGGTCCAGATGAGGCTACATGGGAATTAGAGGATGCCATGAAACATGCATATCCATTTTTGTTCATTGATGTACATAAAATCCACAACGTTAGGTAGAACATCGAGGTGATGTTCCTTTTAAGGGGGAGGGAATTGTAACACCCCATCTTTCCCCTATATTGTAAATATTATTATTATTGTGAACAAGACTATAAACATATCTGTCATGAGAATTTTGGACAAACAATGAACCTTGCTATAAAAGGTAATGTATATATTATGTTAATCTATAAAATCAAATTGTGGCATGACTGTTGAAAGAGGGTTTCCATATGGGTCATAATGTGTGAGAGGGATGGTAAGGGGAACCAGTAATGGTGAGATGACCCCTGCTAGATCGGTACTCTACTGGATATAAATCACGCAGAACCAAAACAACCTTTTGGCCTAGAAAACTTAATTACCATTCAGATTGGTAGTTGGGAAGTCTTCCCTCAGGATTCAATGAGGAGATGGGAAAAGTACCCATCTAGAAACTTCTTGATCTAACCCACGAAATATTGTTGAAAAAGGTAAAAAAATCATGGGCAAAGGGCAAAAGAAAGGGGACACTCGAATGGGTTTGAGGACAAATCAAGAAGAGAAGAGCACGCAAGGCTCTCTGGTTATGAAGAGAACTGAAAATTGAGTTGTTATGGTTACAAGAATGCTTGGACTTTATCACAAATAAAGTAGTATTTGATCTCAATATGTTTCGACTATTCATGAAACACTGGGTGTTCTTATAGCCTCATACAATTTTGATTGTCACAATATATTAAATTTGAATCTAGTACTTCCCCAAATAATACAGAAATCATCTTCCTCAACCATACTTCTTCAGTACATGCCTCACATGCTGCGATATATTTTGTTTTTGTAGTGCTAAGTGCGACAGACTTATGTTACCTTCTGGCCCATGATATCATAACAAAGCCCAAACTAAAACACATCCCTGAAGTACTCCTTCTATCTTTTGCACTCCCTGCCCAATTTGAGTCTGTGAATCCATGAAGTTGTATATCACTAGTTGAGGTGTATCTTAAACCATAGTTTAATGTCCTATGAATATATCTTATAACATACTTTGCAGCTATCAAGTTCTCATGTCTGGGTTCCACCTGGAACTGGCTTAACGTGTTTACAACAAAGAAAATATCTGGTCGAGTATTCACTAGATACATAAATGACCCAATCAATTGTCGATATAGGGATGGGTCTATTGGATTAGAATCCAAGTCTCTTACTTTTCTTATATCTATGGTCATATGATTTGCCATGGATTTGTAATCCATCATTAAAAATTTCTGTAGAATATTCATTGCATACTTTCCTTGTCCAAGGAATATTTCACCACGCTTCTACCATACTTCTAGCCCCAAGTAATAGTGCATGAGACCAAGATATTTTATATCGAACTCAAAATCTAATTCCTTCTTACATTGGTTGATGAGAGACTCTGATGTTGGACACACTGACTACACTAAGAGGGGGGGTAAACAGTGTAGGGATTTTTTTCCCAAAACTTCCCCTTCACAAAACTCTTAGTTAACAATCACCATTTACTCATTACTTATTGCTATCATTTATAATCAATTACATGTGAACATATATCAACAACATATATTAACAATATATCATCAACAAATCATCACCACAAGGAAAACAAGGAACACAAGATGTATGTACAATTTTATTTTTATTATGGAATACAATCCTTGGGTTATCAACAACAATTGAATAGAGTACAACTCTACAAGAGCACCATCTCTATAATGCAAGACTCATCTTACACCCTCAGCACCAAATTAGATGAGGCTACAATCCTCAACAGATATCAATATGTCAATAGGTACACGACATGTTGGTAGTGCAACAAGCGTATGTACGTGCCCTACCAGTAGTACAACTCATGTATGCAGGTGGCCAGTCTGTACTACAACCTGTGTATCACTTCTGAGAAATTAATTTTTTTTTTTCATCACACACTCAGATCCTCTGCAACCTTCAATCATATTCTCTTATGTCTCTCACTATCCAATTTGACCCATAACCAATCACAACACATCGAAGCTCTCCAACAACTTAATCATGCCTCTCAACCATACAATATGAATACTACTCATCATGTATAAGAAACCAATATACTATAGCAATCATATCAGTACTGAATCATAAGAGTGATGCTCACTCCATCAACCAACACAAGCCACATCAGAACAACCATACCAAGAATGCCTTAAGCATTCACCATACAACAAGCAAGAGTATCCATCAAGACAACAATGTAACTAGACCAGAGTTTCTATGGCAGATATGAGACCATAGAGTGTAGATCTGTAACCTGCTTAAGTCTTCAAGAGCCTGTCATCAACTCACACACAAGTCTTCATGAATTCACCCACTGTACGTGCTCTGGCTTCATTCATCATGCATATGTACACACCCTGGCTCACTGCAGCCTGCATATACCTCATAAACTAGGGTTTCTGAACTTCCGAGACTTTTGTCGTTATGATCTCAGACTTGCTGAAACTTTGATGCTTCCATGAGATTCTCCATATACTCTCTCTCTCAGAATAGTTCTTTAATGCATGCTCAAGATATGCACACAAGAGATTCACAAAAGATATCTTTCACAAGAGACCCTTACCTCTTATTTATACTCTCCAAGTCGCTTCCTTAGAAGCATATTCTAGGTCACTTAACCCACTTCTAGGTCACTTAACCCA
>ML811358.1:31615-53160 GCA_009831015.1 Picea engelmannii | reverse complement strand
TCGCCTAAACCACCGAAAGTCAGAATTTCCAGCAAAAAATGCCTTTGGTAAAAATTAATTTTCTCAGTCATGGAATATCTGTTTCGCACGTTCCAATAACCGATCGACATCTACAGATCGTAGGATTTCCAATGGTACAATCATATTTGGATTTGGAGCTAGGGAAGATAGTAAAAATTTCCCTACAAGATTAGGAATATTTCCTTCAAAAATGTTGGTGCGTTTTTGAGAGTTAACACTTAGAAACTAATTGTTGTGTATAAAAAGGGAACTTATTGACAAAATTAAGGGTTGAATGATTCGAAGCCATTGGCCATTTTTTATAAATCTCTATTTCAAATTGTAATACAAAGACTTATTTCATTCTAGTACTAAATGGAAAAGGCTATCTGATGGTTAGATTTATATCCTTGTCTATATTTGTATCTTTTCTTACTTGGATGCATGTTAATATTTTGCCAAGCATTTGATGTATCTTGTTTGTGAGTAAGCCAATGGAAACTTTACTGTTTATTTGTTCATAATCACATTTGTATTTAAGTGCATTTCTCTTGTTTCTTGAATGATATTTGGGATCATGATTTTCAAATGTGAGTGGACAAATTAAAATCTTTCATATTTTCTTTGTATTTTGTATTACATCTGCCATCTAATTTATCAAATTGAATTCCATTTACCAAGCCATTGAGATATGAATTTGTTCTTTCATGTTAGAGACTAATATTTTTATATTTCCTTTAACCCAAACTTCAAATCAATTTCAAAACCCAATATACATTTATCTATAAAATCCATTGCAATAACTTGATGATGCCATAGCTTTCCATTTAGCAGTCAAGTGCAACTTTAGGGACTAACATCTGTTAATGCCGTTGTCGGGGATGAAGACACAAAGTATTTTCCCTCGGTGAACGACAAAGATCACATCTAAATCTTGATGGTGGATAGGATTTTAGACATTCATGTGTGATTGTATATTATTCACCTGAAGACTCCTCTTTAGTAGTTTTGGCTCCTAAAAGAGAGGGTAAAGGAATTAAACCTCCTCTAACCTTATCACCATCTACAAAGAAACATGTGACCAGAAGAAACTCAGATCTAAATCATCTTCCAACAGTATCTGATCCTCAAGAGTTATTAAGAAAGTCTAAATATACTCAAGGACAATCCTCTTCTTCTAAAGATAAGTCTTCAGCTGTAGAAGTTGTACCTGAAATTGAAACAAAACCTATTATTCAATCTTCATAATTATCTTTGCCTTTAACTATTTCATAATTGAATTTTAAACAATGGAAATTATTCTTCGAGCTTATCAAAGAAGAACAAACAAATTTTTTTATCTATAGTTGAAGCTTTGAGAAATTTTACCATAGATACTAAAAGTGAGCTTGATCAACTTTTATCTTCATCCACACCTTAGTCTAGTTCTTCTGAAGAAGCTAAACCACACTTTCGAAACTTTGACAACCCTTTATTTCTTGAACCTTCTTCTCATTTCAATTCAGAAAAGAAACCCTTGATCTCATCAGTTGAAAATCATAAACCTACAACAATTGTGACAAATATGAAAAAAAACAAAATGGATGCAATTGTTGTACCAATATATGCACCATTGATTCTACCACAAGTATTGTATGCTTTTCCATCAAATGATTGTATGAAGTATTTGCCAAGGTTTAAGGGAGAAGTAGAGGTCACTGCTGAAGAGAACTTGAATTATTTCTACAGTTTTGTAGATAACTTTAATGTGGAGCATGCAAATGTTTGGATGAGACTTTTTGTGCATAGTTTAGATGGAGAAGAAAGGAAATGGTTCATAAGTCTCCCTACTAATTCTATTGTTGATAATGATGCACTAGATGATACCTTTTTGAGACATTAGGGAGATAAGAAGGATTATTTGTATTATATCACTGAATTTGGTTCTTTGAAAAGGAAACAAGGAGAATCTATATAAGATTTCACTAAAATATTTAATAAAATGTATAGTAAGATTCCAGAGGAAATTAAACCCACAGAAACATCTGCCAAAAATACTTTTGACAATTCTTTTGATGCTGAGTTTTCTCTTTTGTTGAGAGAAAGAAGGTCTGCCAGTTTGAATTTAATGCAAGAAGTAGCCATTGAAGTGGAATCCAATATATTGGCAGTAGAGAGGTTGAAATAAAAGAATGATAGATATAAGAAAAAATAGAAAGAAGAACTTCTTTCTTCCTCTAATACACCATCTGATTCAAAGATTGATGAAATGGACAAAATGATGAAAGCTTTAACATCTGAGATGGCTAGACTTAATATGGAAACAAAGCAACCTGGAAGACCTACACAAGAGGGTGGATATAGAAATACTAATCAGTTCAGAAGGCATGTTTGCCCTTGACCAGGTTTGGAGGAAACGTTGGTCATGTTTGACAATTTTTGGGATTTTGATATGCTGGTCGAAGATGGAGCGCCCAGGCGAAGCAGATATCGTAGGATCTCTCCCTTTTTGCGGGATTTTTGGGTTTTTAGGGTTTATGTAATGGGTATGGGATGTTGGCCCATGGGTTTTCCCATGTTTATGTTGATATTATTGTAGCTGCGGGAGGTATTTACCTCCACATGTAAACCTAACAAGAATAAAATATTATGGGAAACAAGAAGAAACCCTAATTAGTTGGCTAATAACCCTAAAAGAAAAGTCAACTCAAGAGGATAATTTGTATTAGGTTATTAGCCTCCAAGAGAAGAAGTCGGCTAAAGGAAATATTATATACTAAGTAAATAGGCACCTAGAATGAGAAGTTGGCCCATGCAGTTTTCCATTTTTAGTATAAATACAAGAGGCCAATCTTCATTCTGGCAGGCATTCTCAGAACTGCAGAAGAAACACTTGTTCACACTGCAGTTGGCCAATTTGTGTGCAAGTTTGGAGGATATATTCCATTGCAGTTGTTGCAGCTAGCAGATTTTGGTTTTGGCCTGGACTCTCTCTTGGTTATGGTTTGGACTCTCTGATCAACTCTTGTTACTCCTGTTTGATGCACTATCCTTGGAGAGAGGTGCACTATCTTGTTTAGGATATATAGCCTAGGGTTTGCATCTGAAATGATTCTCTGTCAAGGTTAAGGTGCAGAATAAGGATGCAGATGAAAGCATTGGCTCTATTAGTTAGAGGGAGATGATGAAAGAATTCCAAAAGATGAGGATGCACTCATGCATGAAGCAAGGATTAGGAGGGAGCTAATCCTAAATAATATGATCCAATGAATATGATCAAGTATATATCCATGCTCCCATCTATTAATATTATGGTATTTGCGGGAGGTATTTACCTCCACATGTGAACTTGACGAGAATAGAAGACTCCGAAAAGAAAGAGAAAACCCTAATGAGTTGGCTAATAACCCTAGAAGTCTTGTCGGCTCAAGAAGATAATTTATATTAGGTTATTAGCCTCCAAGAGAAGAATTCAGCCAGAAATAATAATAATATAGTGAGCAGACACATATCCAGAAGAAGAAGTCGGCCCTAACAAATCTGACAGAACCACTATAAATACAGGGCGCCAGTTCTCATTTGACACATCTCAGAATTGCAGTTCTGAGTTTGGTGCTCACTACAATTCCCAGTTTGGTGCACACATGTGGAGGAGAGTTGTAGGTGCAACTGCAGTATCAGCTAGTTTTTAGCATGAACTTGGACTATCTCTTAGCTAGGGTTTGGACTATCTGATCAGTTATTGTTGGTGTGCTATCCTTAGAGGAAGATGCGCTGCACCTTGTTTGGATATCTAGCCTAGGGTTTTCTTCTGGAGTAATTCTCAATCAAGGTTAAGGTTTCGGCCTATGGTTGGGTGATGAGGGTATCGTCAATGGTAAAATGAGCACACATTCTTTTATATTCTAACAGGTTATGGGCCCACACCTCCTTCATTCAGTCTAAATGCTGGAAGGAAACATAACCGCTAGGATATTGAGCTCACTGAGGAATTGCCGCTAGGGTTACTAGCAGAAGAAACTCCCAAGACACTACCACTAGGGTTACTAGCAGGAGCAGTTGTAGAAACCCTAAACCTCTTGTTGAGGCACCTTAAGTGAAGATATTGACCTAATATCCAGACAAATCAGTGTGCCCTAGCCTAGCACATATCCTGATACTCTCAACAAGCCAAGACGTGAAAGTTGAATTTCTAGTCAAATCTAGGGTTTGACCAAGCCAAGCAGCCATGAAAAACTCTATGAAGTATGAGAACAAGTTATATGGAGCCTCTAACTTCAAGGCGTGGAAGACAAGGATCGACCTCATCCTTTCCAAGAATAAAGTGATGGATATCATGAAAGGAAAGATCGTGAAGCCAGAGCTTGAAGAAGGAAAAGAGAAGGAACCACATAGTGTTGCAGCTATGGAGAAGTTCAAATATGTTGACATCAATGCCATGAGTATCATAGTGGATTCTATAAAATACCACTTGATACCCTACATCTCCCATCTTGACTCATCAAAGAAGAGGTACAATGCCCTAACAAATATCTTCTAATTCAGACACATCGGACAAGTTATAAGTCTGAAGAATGAGCTCTGTGACATCAAGATGAATGAGGATGACAACATAGAATCATACTTTGTAAGGATCTCCTAGTTAAGAGATCAACTACAAGCTATTGAAGAGATCACCTCAGAGAAGGAATTGGTGAACATAGCACTCAATGGTCTTCCCAAGACATGGGATGCATTTTCCGCAAGCATGAACACAAGGAAGGAGTATCCAACATTTGAAGAACTTTGGACTTGCTATGCTCAAGAAAAATCAAGGATCAATGAAAAATAGAAACCCCAAAAGAAGTACGACGATCAATATTTCACAACAAGATTCAAGAAATTCAAGAACAAAACGAAGTTTGGTTCAAGGAGGAAGCCAAATGAAGAGAAAGACATTTCAAAAGTGCAATGCTTCAACTGTCTAAAGTTTGGTCACTACAAGAATCATTGTCTCGAGCTAAAGAAAAGGAAGGAGAAACATGAAGCATCGATTGTCGAAGAAAAGGAACCTATAAAGAAGACTAAGCAAGATGGAAGAGACTTCTTCTTCTAAAAGGAAACAACACTCTTCTTATTTCTTGTTTGCATCGTCTCTATACATATCTTGTTTGCATCGTCTATGTACATATCTTGTATATCTATCTCTTGGAAGATAATGTGTTCCAAGAAGAACTATACCTATGAAAGAACAAACAAGATGAAAATAAATATCATTAGATAATACACATGAAAGAATGAAATACAAATCATGTGGAAGCTATTAAAATATAAAGCCGAATCAATCATGAAGAGACTTAGAAGAAGAAAAGACAGAAAGAAGTCAACAATCGAGAGGAAATTGGAAAAGGACTTATGACGTTTTGTAGAAAACAACAAGACGGAAGTGTGGACTCTGTTAGACAAGAGAGCCAATTATACATTGCAGAAGACAATAAGGATGCATATGGAAGCAAGGACTCTGTTAGACGGAGGGAGACGATTACATGCACTTATACATGAAGCAAGGATTAGGAGGGAGATAATCCCATGGTCCATTGAAGATGATGAAATATGTATATCAATGGTAGTAGCCATGAAAGACAGTATGTGTTCAGTTCAACCGCAAAAGAAGACTTCTCAAGACCTTGAGGCATACTAGAAAGAGACTCTTGTACGCAGATAGAAGAAGGTAACTTGGTGGAGAACCTCTAGTGCATAGCAGAAGCATGGTGAAGATTTCCTATAACATCAAGATGAGTACTCAGTAGATCAGATCTCATGATGACAGAAGAAGTGCCACATAGATATGTTCCATTTTTCCAACTATGATACTCTATTTTTCAGATCTACATGAAGCCTTCACAGTGTTCCAAACTAAATTACATTTGAAATCAAGCATTACATTATCCATGATGAAGTCCAGAAAGGAGAAAATGATTCTCCAATACATATCTCCATGGATGAGTAGATAAGCAAACATTTTGGTAAAGCCTCTATCCAAGATGAAAGAGTTTGCGTACTCAAGATGGAGCTCATGGAAACAACTTCCTTCTTATTGAAAAAGGAAGAAATGACTCTCCAAGTTAGGAGGGAGCACTGAAAACATTATTGAAGACATTCATTATTTAAAATTCAAAAATAGTCCATTTTGCACAAATGCTTTCCTGTTCGGAAAGTGGATTGAGACTTCTGACAGACAATCACTTTCCATTGTGGTTAGCATGGGAAGTAGTTTGATTGTTGATGTATCATAGATAGAGAATTCCCATTGTGGTTAACATGGGGAGTGGTCTAGGACAATCTCTCTTCTTGAGGGTTACTCAAGAAGACTAGCCCGCCTCTCCGGACAACGATTTCTCATTGTGGTTAACATGAGGAATGGTCTATTTTGGAGGTTGATGCAGGACAGTCTTTTCCTCTTGTGGTTAACAGAGGAAATGGTTCAAATAGTCATTCCTTAAGGTTTATACATTCTCTCCAGGGTGCACTTTGATTAGTGTAAGAGGAATGGCCCAGGGTGGGGAATGGTCTAGGCTCAACAATCAGGGATAGACATTCCTTAGGGTTTATACATTCTCTCTAGGGTGCAATTTGATTAGTGTAGGGGGAATGGCCCAGGGTGGGGAATGGTCCAGACTCAACATTCCTTAGGGTTATTCATTCTCTCCAGGGTGCACATTGATTAGTGTAGGAAGAATGGTCCATGTTCAGAAGACATGATTTTTATTCTTCCTTGTTTGAGAAGAATAGTCCAGATATCTCATTGTTCTACTCTAAGGGTGGATATTCTTTCATATCTCACAGACGTGAGTGAAAGATTGGCCCAGATAATTCAATTTATATCATAACATTATTTCTGTGTAGGTTTCTATCAGATGTTTGTTATGAAGACAATAGATATAGACTACTGTGGTGGATATGTTCCACTGTTCTTGAGGTGGGTATTCTTTCAGAACTCACAGATGTGAGTGAAATATTGGCCCAAATAATTCAGTATATATCATAACATTGTTTCTATGTAGGTTGCTATCAGATGTTTGTTATGAAGACTGTATGACAGTAGATGAAGACTACTGTGGAGGATATGTTCCACTGTTCATGACTATACGTTGATGATCAAGTACTTATGTGTTACTTGGTGTGGTAGTGAACCACTAGATTGTAGTTATGTACTACTATGGATATAAACAGTTGTGCTCTATTTTTTTTCTAACTGCCTTGAAGACTATCAACAGTTTATTGGAAATAATCACCATCCAGACGAATGATGAACATAGATTTTCCAGACGGAAATTCGTTCAGAGCATTTACTCCTCTAGATTATAAGAGTGGCTCTTGTATCACTTTATGGTGTGAGTGACTTATCCAGCATCATGTCTAATTACTCAGATGAAGTATGGTTTTGAGAGATGATGCAGCTGATGGTGATGGCGATGCTCATGATTTATTCATGAAATAGTCTATTCGGCTATATTGATGCTACCGGGTAAATGGTACATTTTTGTGTTCAAGACCATTACCTGTAATACCTCCCTAGCTAGGAGGGAGTTGTAATATTATGGTAGCTACAGGAGGTATTTACCTCCACGTGTGAACCTAACGAGAATAGAAGACTCTAGAAAGAAAGAGAAAACCCTAATGAGTTGGCTAATAACCCTAGAAGTCTTGTCAGCTCAAGAAGATAATTTATATTAGGTTATTAGCCTCCAAGAGAAGAAGTTGGACATAAATAATAATAATATAGTGAACAGACACATATCCAGAAGGAGAAGTCGGCCCCAACAAATCTGGCAGAACCACTATAAATACAGGGTGCCAGTTCTCATTTGACACATCTCAAAATTGCAGTTCCTAGTTTGGTGCGCACTGCAGTTCCCAGTTTGGTGCGCACATGTGGAGGAGAGATACAGCTACAGCTGCAGCAGCAACTGGTTTTCAGTATGAGCTTGTACTATCTCTTGGCTAGGGTTTGGACTATCTGATCAACTATTGTTGGTGTGCTATCCTTGGAGGAAGATGCACCACGCCTTGTTTGTCTATCTAGCCTAGGGTTTGCTTCCAGAGTAATTCTCAGTCAAGGTTAAGGTGCTCGGAGGGTGGCTTCATCCTATGGTTGGGTGACGAGGGTATCGTCAATGGTAAAACAAGCACACATTATTTTATATTCTAACACCATCAATGGTAGAAACCATGAAAAGTAGTCTTCTTAGAAAAGAAGCCTTAAAGTATCCCTGGTTGTCCATCCACATCCATGATCCTATGATGAAAGAAAGAAGTTGGAATATTCAGAAAATGGAATCTATGGAAAACTCCATGAACCTAAGAGCTAAATAAAAACATGAGGAAGAACATGAAGATTCCAAGAGAGAAGGAAAAGCTATAACAACTAGTCATTGTATCGAAAATCACAAGACTACCAACCTGATATGAACTCACTAAAAGAAATCAAGCAGAAGAAATGAAAGTTGTGATGAAGAAAAATTTGTGGAAGACTTATGAATGAAATCATTGTGATATCCAGAACTAGAGGTTCTCCTAGATGGAGGGAGAAGACTGTAATGATTGCTTGTTCCAAGTAAACTTGACATACCTCTACATGAGCCATTATATCGTCTACAATATCCATGGGTTGGAGTTTACATCAGATGAATTCAAAGACTGTTCTCCAGAATAATTAAACAAAGAATGTATGTAGAACAACCTCAAGGTTTTGAGGTATACCATGAAGAAACCTTTGTATGCAGATGGAATGAGACAACTTGGTGGAGAACCTCCAATGCACTACAGAAGCATGGTGAAAAACTTTCTATAACAAAGATACTGTATCAGAATGGTTACTCAGAACTCAAGGATGATGGATTACCAATCCATGACAAAGATCTCATTATGACAGAAGAAGTACCACTTGTATATGTTCCAATTTTGACCCTTTCCACGATGTTATGAGCTAACAGGAAACAAAATAGTCGATTTCAACTATTATGATCAGAGCTATATGAAACCTTCAGAAAACCAGTGTTCCAGAAAGACCAAAGTACATTGATATCAAGCATTACATTCTCCATGATGAAGTCCAGAAAGGAGAAGTGTTTCTCCAATATATATCTTCACAGATGAGCAGATAAGCAGACATTTTGGTAAATCCTCTGTTCAATATGAAAGAGTTTGTGTACTCAAGATGGAGCTCGTGGAGACGACTTTCTTATTGAAAAAGGAAGAGATGAATCCCAGGTTGGGAGGGAGCACTGATGTGTTATTGATTTATGGACAATCATTTTTCAGTTTGAAAAATGGTCCAGGATGAGAAGTTCCTTTCCATTTTGGAAAGTGGTTTGAGATTTCTCACGGACAGGCATTTTCCAATTCGAAAAATGGTCCAGATCGAATGGTCGTTTTAGTAATGAAAATGGTTCGATGGATTTATGATGTACCATAGACAACGATTCCCCTTTTGATTCACATAGGGAATGGTCTAGGATAGTCTCTCTTCTTGAGGGTCACTCTTAGTAGTGGTCAAGAAGACCGGTCCACCTCGCCGGACAATCATTCTTTCGAAGCTCACAGTTGTGAGAAGTTTCAAAGAATGGTCCATTTTGGAGGTTGGTGCAGGATAGTCATTTCCTTAGGAAATGGTCCAGATAGTCATTCCCTAGGGAAGATTCATTCTCTCCAGGTTGCACTTTGTTTAGTGCCAGAGGAATGGCCCAGATAGGTGAATGGTTCAGGTTCAACAATCAAGGGAATGCATTCCCTAGGGCCGACTCATTCTCTCCAGGTTGCACTTTGTTTAGTGCTGGAGGAATGGCCCAGATAGGTGAAAGGTCCAGGATTAGAAATCGAGACAATTATCCTTCCTTGCTTGAGAAGAATAGTCCAGATAGCTCATCATTGATGTTTTACTTTCTTAGGGAAGATGCTCTTCCAGATCTCACAGATGTGAGTGGAAGAATGACCTAGATGATTCAGTTTATATATCATAACAATGTTTTTATGTGCAGGTTGATGATATGATTGTTATGGAGACTATATGTCTCCGAACAATAGATGTATAATACTGTAGTAGATGCGTTCCACTCATTGTGACTATATGTCACTGATCAAGTATCTGTGTGCTACTTGGTGTGGCAGTGTACCACTGGATTGTAGTTTTTTACTACTATGGATAGAAACAATTGTGTTCTATTGAATGGAATTGTTCCGATCATCTTGAATACTATCAATAGTGTTGGAAATGATTATCATCTATATGGATGATCAATGGACAAAGATTTCCCAGATGAAAAAATGGTTCAGAACATTTATTCTTCTAGGACATATGTATGCATTGGAAGAATGGCTCTTCTGTCACTCTGTGGAGTGAGTGACTTATCCAAAATCATATCTGATTACTCAGATGGAGTATGGTTCCAAGAGATGATGCAACTGATGACACTGATAGTGATGATGGTGCTCATGATCTAATCATTAGATAGGCTAGACGACTATGTTGATGCTACCAGGTGAATGGTATGCTTGTGCTCAAGACCATTACCTTCAAATGCCTCCCTATCTAGGAGGGAGTGTTGATATTATGGTAGATGCGGGTGGTATTTACCTCCATGTGTAAACATGATGAGAGTAGAATATTCCAGGAAGCAAGAAGAAACCCTAATTATTTGGCTAATAACCCTAGAAGACAAGTCGGCTCAAGAGGATAATTTGTATTAGGTTATTAGCCTCCAAGAGAAGAAGTCAACTAAAGGAAATATTATATATTAAGTAAACATGCACCCAGAATGAGAATTCGACCCAAGAAGTTTCGAGTTTTAGTATAAATACAGGGGGACGGTCTTCATTTCGACAGGCATTCTCAAAACTGCAGAAGCAACACTTGTGCACACTGCAATTGGCCAGTTTGTATGCAAGTTTGGAGAGATGTCGTTGCAACTGTTGCAGCTAGCAGATTTCATTTTTGGCCTGGACTCTCTCTTGGTTATGGTTTGGACTCTTTGATCAACTCTTGTTACTCCTTGTTGGTGCAATATCCTTGGATATAGGTGCGTTATCCTTGGAGAGAGGTGCGTTATATTGTTTAGGTTATCTAGCCTAGGGTTTTCTTTCATAATGATTCTTTGTCAAGGTTAAGGTGCTAGGGGGTGGCTTCGGCCTATGGTTGGGTGAGAATAGTGATATTGTCTATGGTTAAATGAGCACATCGATTATATTCTAATAGTTTAGGCCTATTTTGTAATGTATAAATAAGTAGCTAAGTGATGGAAGAGGTAGTTCTGATCAGCTTTGTGCAAGAACCTAAATGTTTCTAAGTGAGAATAGTTGTGAATTCTTTGTGCACACTGTATGTGAGACTTACAGAGCTAAGTGCAAGTGGTTTTTAATTTCTTTGCGCACAAATGGGGTAAGGCTTGGTGACTTGATCTAATTTGAGGAAGGAGGATCTGGCGAGGTGCATGTAGATCTCCTATCCTTTGCGGAGTTCGATCTGTGGCTTGGTGCATGTAAGAAGATTGGAAGAAGCTAACAAAGAAGAAGAAGAGTTGGTGGACGTAGCCCCACACTGGTGTGAACCACATACATCCTATGTTATTGTGCTTTGTGCTATGTGTTCATGATGGTTATGTTTATTTTTGCTTAGTGCACTATTCTGGATGTGTGATAGGTAGTTCCATTGATGCTTAGTGCTTGATATATGAATAAATGATAGCTCTTCTCTAATTCTATGTGTTGAATTCTTAGATGTGTTTAGTATTGATTACTACCACGCTAATATACAATTAGGGTTAATATGCGATGTGAATAAGAATCATAATTGAATGCATACTATTGGCTAAGTGCTCTGTTGAAGTGTGTAATCACAGATCTGTGTCCCAGCTAGGTTGTAGACACTTGAGTCCTGTAACCCCCCCAACATCTACCTCGGGTGAGACTTTATCTTCTTCACAGATGTTTTTGAAAGGGCCGGTAGTTAGGGTTTTTTTGGTGAATTGTTGAAGCATTGAACTCTGGGTCTTCCCCTGTGCCAACAAATGGTTCCGTTGTCGCGACCTGAAACTGTGATTGCTGGGAACTTAAGAAAAGAAAAATCTATGTGTGTAGATATGTTGTTGTAGTGCACAGTATTCTACCTGACTTGTGAAGCTTTGTGCCGATGAAGAGAAGCCCGATCCGAAGAAAAGAGGTAACATCTTAAAACATTGTGCTCTGGTAAAGGTAATATAAGTGGAAAGTTTTGCTTCAGAAGTATGAATTTAGGTATGTTTGACAGATTTTGCCCAATTCTGAAAACTAGGGCACAACTAGAAGAAAGAAGATTTGATCTGAATAAATTTGATAGAGATAGTGAAAGATATGTTATTCTTATGCATAGAAAGAATTTTTGGACTAAAAAGTGGATGCAATAACCTAGAACAAATGTTTGCAGATTGTAGTTCCATCATTGTGATCCCAGTGTGCAGTACAAGAAAGGTTGGGAATCGTTTAAAATAAAGAGAGGATTGACACTGTGTTATAACTACAGAAGACCAGGACATCTTGGTAAGGAATGACCTGGTGTTCCTACTTATCTTTGTTGTAAAGTCGTAGATCATGAGGTTTTGGATTTCCCTAGAATGATGTCTAATGTTGAAAAGATGAACCTGAGACAAGAAAACCATGAAGAAGGTCAAGAAACTAGGGATATGCTAGAGAATAATAAAGAATCATAGACTATATTATTATATATGAGAGAAACACTGAAGGATCAAAGAGACATTAGTTTACCAGAGAACTTAAAAGAAAAGTAGTGCATAAAAACAAGAATAGGAGACTTTGACATAGACTATGTTCTGGATGATGAAACATAGGTGAATATCATGCCATAAAGCATTTGGGAAATTTTGGGAAAGCCTACTATGACTCCTTCATTGGGAAGGATAGGATTGTTTAAAGGAAAGATTATAACCATGTGTGGAAGAGTTACTAATGTACCTATGATTTCTCATGGAACATCGACCGAAGAAGAATTTGAAGTCATTAAGTTTGTGGAGAACAACGCTCGGTTTTCACTTTTGTTAGGAAAGACTTGGATTGAGAAAGATCATATCCAGAAGAAAGTAGAGGAAGAAGCTACATAACATAAAAATAAAGAATTAAGGGACTTCATAGCCAATAAAATAGAGCGACTAGTACAAGAACAAGAGGACAAGTAGAAGCAACTGAGGGCCAAAGACTTAGCTATCGAAGTTGAAAGAACACAAGAAGACTTAAAGAACCTATCCAGGAAGAAGAAAAGAGTGCCTACCCCGAAAATAGTAAAGAAATAAGTATTACCCTCAAAACCTTTGAGAGACCCTCAGCAGTGTGAAGTTGTTATGCTAAGAGAAGATAAGAATAAGAATGGACAGAGGAACCCAAAGACTTAGATCATAGGAAAGAAGGCAAGAAAGCTCAGTAAGAAGAAGGAAAATATAGAAAGATTGTAGGAAGTTCCAGGGATGACTTCACAGAAGGTAGGCTTGCAAAACTTGAACCTCGCCAGGATAGTAGAATTGCACAGAATGGCACTTCGCCACGGTGAAGCTATATGACCATTGGAGGAGTCCCGACCATTAGAACGACACTTCCAAATAGTTAGAAACACACTTATTGCCGAAAAAATTGCCATTGGACCATTGAGACCGTGCCATAACAGATGGATTGAGGTATTCCTGCCCGTTGGAGGAATCTGTTACAACGATTGTCTATTTATTCCTATGAATGCTGCACCAGGACCACTTTTGCAAACTGAGATATTTGAGCCTATAGACAATTGATCACACACCACGGTGTTCTATCTAGACCTCTCCATTGACTTGACCACATTGAGTATCTATTCACCTACCTGAGTTCTTTGACTATGAGTGTGCATGTCAGGCGACCTTAGCGCAGTAGATAATTTTGTAGAAGAGATCTTGATCGACCTTATCCCTGAGAAATTTATGTCTGTAGGAGTACAAGCATCGTCGACGGGTGGATTGCAAGCATCCCCCTTGACTGGACATTGATCTATGCCATCTCAAACCATGAAAGAAAAGAGAATAAAGGACCACAATGATCTGGTGAATTCAAAGAAGATATCATCGGTCTTGCCCGACTATATCCTACCCTTGGCTGGCACGGTTAGTTGTTAAAGCATCCCAAGGGATTTCGAGTACACACTCATCACTACATACCTCCCAAAGGGGATACATGCAGTAGGACTGCAGCTGGGATTGATCCCAGATCTAAAGATAATTGATTTCAACCTCGACGACAGAAATAATTTTGTGATGCTCGCACCACATCGCTACCTAATGAAGACGACTGGGAAGAAGCCCAATATAGTTCCCCAACCATGGATCAAGGATATTGCAAGACCGACGATCTTGAACGTCATGAAGATCCCCCACTTCGATAGACATTAGGAGGTTAATGCATGCATTAAACTCCTCTTGTCATGCTACCATGGCAGGTATCTTTGGTTGGATAGGCACATCACTGTGGATCCGACCTTGATCCACCTAATCATCAAACTAAGCATGTAGGGACCAGAACCTCACCAGTTTTACCCAGGAAAGACATTAGATCGCTTCTTGGCACAACGAATAAAGGAAGCATACAACGATGTGGAGAAGGGGAAGAGAGGCTATAAGGTAGCCTCCATCTAATATGGCGCTATGCGCCTAGCTTGTGAGATGATAGCAGGCAAGATCATTAGAAAGAACCTCCCTACGCAAGTAATAGGATTTGTAGTCGACCTTGTAGGGAAGTGCATCTGAGGGATGCAGATGAATGGGATGAGCTACCTCATCAATGGGTTGGAGAAGGAGTACCGTGAAGCACAGGACCAAGGCTACAAGTTCCACTTTAGTTGGTTGTTGATCTTAATAACATTTTTCTCTTGGGAGATGCCAGAGGGAGCGAAATCCTGAAAGTTGAGCCATTAGAACCACTGGCCACAAGGTTCACCAGCTTATGTTATACAAGCAACATGGTGAAGAAATGACAATCAAATGCGGTGTTCCACACTTATTACTTACAACTCAAGCGTGTCATTAAATCATTCCCCATAATGACCCTGAACACCTTGCATACATACAGGATGCTAGCAAAGTTCCATGTAGACATACACTTCATTTACATCACTAAGTGTAGGGATGAAATAAAGGAGGAGTTGCAGTCCTATTACAAATTGATTGATGAAGACATGGAGGAAATAACCAAGGAATGGCCCACCGAATTCCTTGTATCAGTCGAGCAGACAGATTTTTCCAACCTTGACATCATCGAAAGTCCTTTGGTCACCCAAACAAAGTATGATGGAGCAAGCAACACTAAGAGAAAGAAGAAAAAGGAGGAAGTGTAGGAAATAAATAGTGAGGAGAAGGACAATGCCTCAGAGGAAACTATGCGTGACTCACATAGAGGAGGAGGAGGTGATGAAGTAAACCACAAGGAGGAAGGATAAAAATACAAGAAAGATAAGGGAAAAGTAAAACTGCCAAAATATTCCCTTACAGAGGCTGAGACGTCCAAGAAAAGGAAGGGTTCTCTGTAGAAACCCTTAGTGCGAAAGAAGTCCCGAGCTAATTAGCCTCAGTCATAGAATTTGATCACCACGGATGATGTTGATCTCATCATCACAATTGTAGAAGATGCTTCAGAGGACATCTTGAATCGACATGAAGTCAAACAAGAAATAATGTATTATAGGATTGATAAAGAATTGAAAGACATTCAACAAGCTATTCAGTTGAGCCGTGCAGTTTCCACTGCACCATCTTCAACAGAGAATGTAGAATTGGGGGATGAGCCCACCCAACTGCGTAGATTATCATATTCCAGAGAGACTTGACTTCGTCAATTCCAGGAGGAAAATGAGTAGGCCACAAAGGCCTTGAGGTAAGAAAAGGAGGAGGCCTTAGAGAAACTTCAGGTTTTGCAACAAGAGACAGATGACCTTCGGGTGAAGTTCGAAGAAGACAAGAAGAAAATCCAGAAAGAGAACGACCAAATTCCTACAGAGCAAACTGTGGTCAGAGAGGCAGTAACTAGAGAACTTTGCTATGTGTCAGGTGTTAGCACCAGAAGTCACCTCCATATTGCATTGGAGGTAAGGCCACTACCCATTAGTTTGTATGTCACAATGAATAAATTAAAGGGGGGTCGAATGGGCGCAGACTCAAGATGATATCATTTTAACTTAGAAAACTAGACCATCATGCATAAGTAGGTGAGGTCTTGATTTAAATTCAATCAGTAAGATGTAGTAAGGGTGAGTAGGAGGAAGAAATTGAGGAGAAAATGTAAAGGTATGCTATGGACATAAGGTCTTCTAGCAGCCTAAGGATGAAAAGATTCAAATACAAGATCCTCTTGGGTCAAAAACTTCAGGAAACTAAAAATGCTATAACAGTACTATGATAAAAAAATACATCACAATATGATTACAATACTCGACTAGATCATCCATGCCCCAACCTTTCAGTATCAGAGGAAAAAGAGGTGGAAAAGAAGGATGATTGTCATTAAACAAGAAGTCTCAAATTACAACACATAACCATAGAAACATAGGCTTTATTAAAAATCTACTGGGAGCCTAGCTCAACCATCGACCATAACAAAATATCAAAACTAACTATTTATACTCAGAACAACTCACCACCACCACCGGGAGTGTGACCTGGCCATTACAATCAAAGCTTTGTGTCTTCATCTTCTTTTGTCAGTCTGCATATGCATCCTTCTGTCAGCCACAAACTCACATCAATATGGGCTTGCAAGAGAATCTGTTGATAGGGGAAATTTGGGCTGACAGTTAGTCTCCATGGCTAGATCTTGCATGCTTTCCATTTATGGGGTGAAACGAGGTTTCAACTACCTCCCCCATTTCCATTAACTTCTTTCATCGAGATCGGGAGGAGGCTTGACACCAATGAATGTCCCAGATGGTGACTACAACTCCTTTAAGTAAATCCCGACGCCTCAATACCACGCAGATCTTCTTTAGTGACCAACACAGGTGCTTTCAGCCTTTGACGCAACTCCTTTCCATCGCTCCATGCAACCTCGGGCTGTGACCCTGGGTCCAACTCCTGGGCGCTTCCCGATTTCACGTTTTGCGAACCTGTGTCGTGCTCCATTCTAAAACCCCTGAGTTGTGAAATCATGATTTCTCAAATTTGGTGCCATGCACCCCTTTGAATAAAAAAAACCAGATAAATGTCAGTATTTCGGGACCTTGGGCTTTCAACATTTTGGGACTCGAGAAGATTGTGCATTCCCCACTTCATTTTTCCTGAAATGACTTTCTCCGTGGTTCAGATCTGATGCCACGCGTCCTGCTGGATCGGATGACCCACGCTGATTTTGGGTTTCAGGACTTTATACCTTCACCCCGACACTAAACTTCGGGAAACTTTATAATCATGATCACCTACAACCCGTAAATCTAGACTTCGAATGAAATCTCCTCCGTTGAAAACTAAACTTGCTCGCTTGCATCAGGTTCATATCAGACCGCTCTAAGTGTTGTGCTTTTTGATTATGGCTATGATATGCATGATTGAAGATTCAAATGACTGGTTGTGGGTCTGAAAACAGGGAGATCGAGGCACTTAAACACAGAGGGGGGGAAAACAAGAAACGATTTTACAAGATGAAGGGGGAAAAAAATGAGACTTGGTATACGAAAAGGAGAGAGACAAAGAAAAATTAAAGTCTTAGGTAGAAACCACAACCCCACAGGAATCTTACAAGTTCATGTGATAACATTTGGTTCCACAGGGGATGGAATGCTCCCTGGAGCTACCAAGAACAAGTAGTTCTAGTAGCTTAGTTGTTGGGTTATGGAGTCGCTTATCAAGAAGGAAAAACTAAAAAAAAAAAAAAAAAACATAAGTGGTATTTACAGTGGTAGAATGTCGATCACGACCTAAACAAAACATCTCTTCAAAAAATTCCCATTGACAGGGCCACCAAAAACTTCAGATCCCTCCAAATTCCTTAACATGTAAGTATTATTTGGAAATACCTCAGAGATTTTGAAGGGCCCAATCAACAGGGCTTCAAATTTACCATAGTTACCCTTGTCATGTTTGGGTGCATCCCATTTGAGTACTATATCTCCCAGCTGGAAATCCTCCTTTCTTACTTTCATGTCAAAGGCCTGCTTGATTTTATGTTGATGTTCATGTGCTTTGTCTAGTATCTGGTCACTAGCCTGTTGCACTTCTACTAGTTGTTGTATTCTTCTGATCATATCATTAGGCTCCCCTTGGTGGTGTTGGAAGAATTTTTCCACTAGCAAGGCGAGATGAGAAGGGAAGATGGCTTTGACCCCATACACAAGATGAAAAGGAGAGACACCAAGAGATCTCTTTGTTGTCACTCTGTCTGCCCACAGAGAAAATTTGAGCTTTGAATCCCATGCTTTCTTTTTGTCCTCTAGCAGTCTTTTGATAATTTTTATAAGGCTCTTGTTAGAGGACTCTGTCAGTCCATTCCATTGGGGGTAATAAGGAGTTGAGTGGATCAATGAAATTCCAAACTGTTCACAAAACTGGATCAATAGCTTGGCCTTGAAGGATGAAACATTATCAGTGATGATTCTGTTCGGACAACCAAATCTTGCTATAATGTACTCAAGAAAACCAATGATTACCTTGTGAGAAGCACTCCTTGTGGGGATATCTTCTATCCACTTGGTAAAGTAGTTAGTGGCAATCAAGATCCACCTGTGCTGTCCACTTGAAGCAAGATGAATTTCCCCAATAAAATCTAGGCCCCACTGTTGAAAGGGTCCTAAAGCTACCATAGGATTCAATGGAAAAGACTTCATCTACTTCTTCCTAGTAAATTTCTGACACTCAACACAAGCCCTGATTTTCGCACAGACATCAATGAATAGAGTAGGCCATAAATATCTAGCCCTAAGAATATTATATGATGTGGTCCTCCAAAATTGATGTCCCCCACATAGACTGTCATGAAAGTCGAACATAATCTTTTGGGCTTCTTGTGGGTCTAAACATCTCAAAAGAACTCCTAAAGGGTCTTTCTAGTAGAAGAATCGATCAATAAGGAAATATTTAACTACTTTGAGCTTAATACATCTTGTCTTACTTTTTTCCATACCATATGGAGGTCACAACTCTTGCAGAAAGAATATGATGTCTTTGTACCAGATGCATTCTGCCAATGGAGGGATGACTTGTGGGCCTGTATAAGACAACTCATTATGCATAATTTCTGAGAAGATGTTGATACAGTTAATCCCCAAAGATTTGGAATAATATTCAACCAATAGCTTGGCTAAACCTTGGCCTTTAACTAGTTTGGCGTGCTTTATTTCTAGATCAAATTCAAGGATTTTGGTGATCCACTTGCTCCTTCTCCCGTCTATGTCAGACTGAATGAGAATGTCCTTCATAGAATTTGAAGGGACATGTAATAACTTTTGAATACAGGACATAGATTATGGAAGCCTTGAGGGATTTCACCAAAGAATAGGCGTACTTCTCCATGATGTCATATTTTATCTCTACATCTCTCAATGCTCTGTTGAAAAAGGAAATAGGCTGCTCCAACCCTTCAACCTTCTTCTGCAATACAAAGGTTTCTACTGTATCAAAAGAGGCAAAGGAAAAAATCAAAAACTCTTTGGAGTAATCAGGACTGATGAGTACAGGTGCCTTGGTCAAGGCCTACTTGATTTCATCGAAAGTGTTTCTAGACTCAGCAGTCCATTTCATTTCATTCCCCTTTCTGATTATGGTTGTGATATGCTTCACTAATTCAACGAAATTTGAAACAAATCTTCTTAAAAAGTTGTTTTTACCCAAGAAAGACTAAAATTCCTTCTTGGATTGGGGGAGTGGGAAGGCTTGAATAGATTCTACTCTGCTTGAATCAATTCTGACTACCTTAGTTGATACTATGTTCCCTAACAATTTTCCCTCCTTCATGGAAAATAGAGACTTTTTGGGATTTAGGGAGAGACCAAATTTTCTACATTTTAAGAAGACCTTTCTCAGATGATAACAATGCTCTTTATCATATCTGGAGAAGACTGTAATGTCATCCAAATAGATGACTAAAAAATTATCCCTTTCTCCAATGAAGGCGATGTCCATAGCTTGCTGAAAGGTTGCCCCTACGTTCATCAATCCAAAGGGCATCTTAGCATACATAAATGTACCCCAAGGAGTGGTGAAGGCCATCTTTTTTCTGTCTTCAGGTAGGAAGGAGATATAATTAAAGCTAGAGAAGCCATCAATCATGGAAATCTTGGATGCACCTTCCACCTTTGTAATATGTGTTCCATCTTTGGCAAAGCGTAATTTTCCTTCTTAGAGCTTCTATTCAAGTTCTTGAAATCGACACATTGTTTGATTTCACCATTCTTATTTCTTACTGGGACCAGATTGACCACCCATTCAGAATATATCAAAGGGAAAATTATTTGGGCGTCCAACAACTTCTTTACCTCCCTTTCCGTAATAGGAAGCATCATAGGATTTATTTGTCTTAATTTCTGCCTAAATGGTTTGGCCTCCTCTTTCAATGAGATCTTATGCTCAATGACACTTGTGTCGTATGTTCTGAGGTCTTCATAGGTCCAGTCAAACACATCAACGAATTCTCTTTATAGCTCATCATACTCGATCCTTTGTTCCCTTGACATGCTGCTTGACAACTTGACAAATTTTGGATCCTTCTCTATACCAATATTTCACTCAGCTACATCAACATCCCCATTTGAAACTTTACCCTTTACTGCCACATCATTTCTATCAAATAGTATTTCCAAAAGAACTATTCCCTTTGGGATATGATTACTAGGCAACTGGACAATATAATTATTATCAATTATGTTTAGAAAAATATCAACATGAGGATTTATTTCAGAATCAGGATCTTGATCAATGTGTAATGTAGAAAACCCATCAACAATCTCCATGAATATTTTGATCTCAAGATCATCCTCAAACACTTTCCAATGCTTGGCATTGTCAGGTATAGAGGGTATGTATTTCACTTCTACATCATACCTGAGTTTAGGTGGCAGAGGGACTCTGAAATTAGTTGTTGAAACAACCAGAGAATCAACCATGGAATTCTCTTCTCTTGGAACAAATGAAATGTTGAAAGCTAAGAAAAAACTGTCAACCAGATCCCAGACTTCATTTCTGTAAATTCTAAGTCGAGGGTTCTTGGATTGATAAGTACTTCTGATCTGATGGACAATTAATTCATCATCCCCAAACAATTATAGCTCTTCAATCCCCGTGTATTTCACAACCTTCAAACCCAAAACAAGAGCTTCATACTCTGTCACATTATTGGTAGTTTCAAATGTCTTCCTTATGTCTTTGTTGTTCCTATTTCACTCTGGTGCTCTTGTGATATTGATCATGCAGTGAGACACAAACCAACCAAAGTGAAAGCAGTAGAAGTATATTCAATGACAACCTATGCATATGATCAAGGAATTATGCAATAAAATAAAGATAATTCTATGGGAAAGAAGCATGCCACTTTATTATATTAAA
>ML811358.1:0-14802 GCA_009831015.1 Picea engelmannii | reverse complement strand
CAACTTTCTATGCAAGATTTTGGGGGATTTGGTTGTTAGTGGGTCGTTTTTCCCCTTAGGGCAAAATTTAGAAAGTTGAAAAAGTGAATTAAGAGGTTGAATTAAGTTGGGAAAAGGTTGGGAAGGGGTTGGGTAGGTTAGGAAGGTCTCTTCTTGCCACTTTCCACCTTTTCATCCACTCATAAACTCAAAATTACAATGACTTGTGATATTTTAATAATATCACCTTAGCAATTAAAATTGTTGTTTTTTCCCTAACTGACTCTAAGTGGACTTTGACATAGCAAAATTAGTCCGACTGAGCTGAAACTTGGCCAGTGGGTGTAGGGAGTAATATTCCATTCATTTTGAGCACAAATACCCCTATCTTTCTCCCAAAGACGAATTTTTTACATCATTAAGCTCAAAAAATAATTAATTAATTAAATTTTAAATAATTTAATCAATTAAAAAAAACTACTCTAGACTCGACGGAATTCCGCGAAACTTTAGACACTGCCTGACATGGTCATTTACAATAATCCTAAGAGTTTACTCAATGAACGAGATCACCAGAGTGCCTTCCACCACTTTGGAGGAAGCCTGGGAGGGAAAAACTCAATGGAGATTAACTTGACTAGTTAGGCCACATTAACCCCCTGAGATGAAAAAACCCTCGATGAAAGGAACTCCCCTGATGTCAACATCTAAGGTACCTGACCTAACTATGACCCATGCAGACATTATTACATTATATACCCTCGCAGGGGTGCAGAAATCCCATTTACAAACATTTAAGTGCTGGTGTTTAAAAACACCCAGTAGAACCATCTCTGTCTCTGACATAGAATAATCTTCATGATAATGAGCTGACCTCTGTGCTAAACCAGCGGTCAATAGGGTGCATTATGAACCCTCATTGGGTACAAACGCTCTGCCTCATCTCTATATAGGCGGTTGATCAATGCCTTTGACATCCTCTGGAAGGATCTCATCATACTTACTACATCTCCCATGACAATCTGCTCTTGCTTAACATTTGACTCCTCTTCCAAGGGGTTAGACCTTTTGGGCATGGATGCTATCAAAGGTGTCACATCTCTTCCTCCATCACCACATCATCTACCTCCCCTACGTTGTTTAACCATGATTTCCTACAAGATCATTTTAGATTTTTATTAGCAATCTAATTCAGTCATTTCATTTAACATAATGGATGGCATAATGGTCCATTGTCACAAGGTTGAACTAGCTCTGATACCATATGTAACAACCCCTCTGTCACTTAATGTAAGTATTTGATAAAACGGTATGATTTTTTTTTAAACATTAATAAATGTCATTTGAACAAGAGAAACATACATCAACAATACACATTCTATTTCTTTCATTCCATTTGCAAAACTAGATTTAGATATTTCTTAAAGCATGAATGAATCTGTCACTTCATGTAAAATAAATTACAACTATCCACCCAACCTATCCTACAAGGTTAGTACTTCCAATACACATAATCAATTCTCAAGTCTAGGATTCATCTGATTTATCTTGAGCATTTAAGGTCTCAAGACTGGCGACTGTTCTAAGGAACAAGGAAGTGTTTGATTCCCAAAATTTTGATTCATTCCACAATTTAAATATAAATTACAGTGTGCTTAACTACCTTTCTACAAACACAGAAGATCTGGTAACATGGTTACTTCATCATAACATCGTTGTATAGATCAGTGAGTGTTTTCTAGCCATTGGATTTGTTAAGCTTTTTGGGTTAAAGGCATATGGTTAGATAAATTCAAGATGTTTGAGGGTTAAGCTCTGGGGAATCTCACTCCGGGAGAAAAGGGAAGTGGGAACAATGAACAACCCAAAGTCCCGAACCCTAAAATGAATCTGGACCATTGATCCCAGTTCGATCACAATTGTTGGATGAAATCCAAGTGGAAGGAAAGCATAAGAACTTCCATTGCTGACCACTTCGACGCTGACCACTCCAGTGAAAAGAAGTCCAGAACATGTAAAAATAGCTAAAGGCCGAAGCCCTAGAGTCATGAAGTAAGACATGTGGCAACACAATGAGATCCCACGTCATCATAGTCCATGTTAGCAAGATGACGTCAGCAAGGACACATGGCTCAATTAGATAGTGACAAGCGTGAAAGTCTAGTTGGCACTTTAGGTACGAAAGTTATGAATCAAGGTGACACATGGAAACCACTCAGCCAGTGCCACATCAACAGTGACATCAAAAAAACACGTCACTTCAAGAGTATGTCACTACAGGAGATTTGAATCTAAAGTAAACAAGGTTCTTTGAAGATTCAGATCTTTGAAATCATTTCTAGTTGTAGATCAGAGAAAGGTATAGGGATTGTTGATCTATGAGTTAGTTGGATTCGGCTCTTTGCTAAGTTAAGAGGTAGATTAAAGGGATACAAAGGCCCCAAAGTTATGAACTTCCGGAGTAAGGGATATTCATAGATCTAGCAAACAAAAAAGGGTCGTAGATCTTCAAGTCTTAGTCCTTTAGAGGTTTCGACAATTCGACACTTCGGAGGAATGGAGTGGTTGTTGAAAAAGGTGATGAATTCCCAGAGTTTTGAACTCTGTAGTAAATGACAACCGTTTATTTTTAAGAGGAGTGAAAGTCGTTAGATATACGATCTCTTCAATATTTCAGTGGTCTAGGTAAATAGTCTAAGGTTGTGGAAGCAGGAAAACCCTAAAGTATGGAGTTCTGCAGTTGATCTCCACTGTAGAATATCACGTTAAGAAAACTCTGCTAGCCATTAGATCAACTGTTATAATTCAACGAAAGGAGGGAGTTAGGGATGGGTAACTTAAATTTTTTTATCAACTCATATTATGACCAACTTCGGTCGGTTAACACTTCAGGAGAAGGGATTGTTGAGTTTGAAAAACCTCTGGAGCATCGGAGTTCCGGAGTCCCGAATATTACCCTTCTTAATTAGCACTAGGTTCAAGCTCCTGGTCACATGCATAACTTGGTTTAGGAAAAAGGGCTAATGCCCAAGAAATAAGTAAGTAAAGGTTATAACTTCAGAGACCTTCACCCAGATAGTCTGAGATCCCAAAGTTTAAATTTAAGATACTATGGTACAGGGGTTCATCACTACTAACAACTAGGGTTAACCCAAGATTTACATCAGAGGAACAAAAAAAATCGGGTAAACCACCATTGAGAATCCACCATTTGACAGAAAATAAATATAGTAAAATTAATAGTAAGTTATGATACAAGTTCGGGTCATGTACGCCTCTCAGCAGCGAAACCCATCTATAGAATTGATTTGGATTTTAAATGAAATTCAACAAGGGCTTACGATCCAAATTGGAACTAAACTACAAATGACCAACGAACAATACATTTAAAATTTCCTAACATAACCCCCTTAAACTTTGTTGAACATATTCGGGTAAGGATGACAAAAGAAGACTTAACCATAATCTATATGAATACACAATTCTCACTAAACAAGGAGGATCAGATCGATATACAGAGTTCAGAAAACCTCTGAAATTTACAGGGAAGAATTAAAATATAGCACTGTAGTTATTGTTTATTTTCCAGCAAACATAACACTTGACATTTAGAACTTCCAATTATTCTAAAGTGACTCTATCCATATAATGTACTGATTCTCTCATAAAATAAATAAAGTCATCTTATAAATACCATAAATCAATGAAACCTATGTGTTGAAGATTTCCTTTCAAACCTTGCGCTCCTTCCTTTCCTTTGCTTGCTAATCACATAGATTTCACTGATACCTCCCAACCAGTAATATTATTCCCCCTTATCCCCTCGATATGAAATGGGGCCAAGCACAAAGACCAGACCACAATAGCTTCTAGGATTGCCTTGCAAGGGAGAGCTTCCACTCTTTCCACAAGCCCAGAGTCCCAACTCTCACAAGTAAAAACATAGTCTATCAAAAATTCAGCAGCATAATAGTGCCTTCCGAGGGTTTGTTGCCCTTCCATTCTACATCCATTTCTTTATAGCATTATTTCTCACAGGCATCTGTCCCTCATGCATAATTCATTAATTTTTAGAATTTCAGTTCAAAGATTATTCATCCACTACATGTGTCACATTCTCCCCAGGTTGCACAAGAAATTTCTTTTTTATTTTTCTTTAAAAGCCACATTTCCTCACATTTCCTCATGTGTTCCTAAATTTCCTCATAGTTATCTCTTATTTTCCCCAATACCCTTAATTAAAGGTTATCTCCTAACTAGGTTTTAGTTAGGGTTGGATTAGGATTCTTCTTAGTTAGGATAGGGTTGGTTGACTCAAATTTTATTCTATGCACAACCCATTCTCTCAAGTTGTAATTATTTTTAAACAAGGGTTTCTTTTTAATAATTTCATGCACCCTTGTGTATTTTATCAATTATTTAGGTTCTTACTTACTAATTCCTAGCCATTGATTTCCTTCAAATATTTACTCATGTCATAATTTAATTACACCCTTTATTTAAAATTTATGGTTGGCTTTAATAATTAATACTCTATTTTTTTAATTAATTATTTTAATCCATCAAGGTCAAATCACTCCAATGTTTTCTAGGCCACCTATGTTTATTGACTCATGTTTTAATTATGCAGCGTTCCCTTCAAGATGAAACTCGTGCTCCAAGGGTGCCACTTGCAATGACTTGTTTTTGGAAGTTTTTCCAACCCCTTGGAGTCAAAACTCCATTCAGTAGACCTTGTGAGAGACTAAGGGATTATAAGGAATAAGGACCCCGCATTATTGCAGGCCCCTTAGAAATCTTCATGAGGGATTGTCTCAATCTGCACTCATGACATCATGGAACACCCAACTAGGTAATCGTTAACCTACATTTATGGCCATGACAAGAGTGCTAGTAGGTTAACGATTACCTAGTATGCTTAGTAGAGCGAGATGTTATAGACTATGTGATATCACATATCCCTGTTTACAACCAAATAGTAAATTTTGACCTTTTAATCGACCATGATCCTAACTTTGATCATAGATCTTTAACTCCAACTCTTAACTTTACCATGCAAAAAAACCCCTTTGAAGATAACTCTAGTAAGCAAAGGCATATACTTTTTGAAAAAAATAAAGTCGATCTCTTTTTAAGGGACTTAAACACTGAATTAAATATTCTAGCATATAAAAACAATATTGAAGAAATCTATCATAAATTTACAACAATCATCTCTAGCTCCATAAAAACATTCTTTATCGAAGTGTTGTGTAAAAAGAAGAATAGAATTTGCAACCCTTGGTAAGATAACAAGTGTAAACTTGCTAGAAAATCCATTAAGAATGTATGTAATGAGTCTTTGAAATATGATAAGATTAATATATACAAATCCTTAATTAAAAGAAAAAAAAAAGGAACTACATATATAGAAAGCAAGAAAAAATATTTCACCTTTCTAAGCTAGATCCAAAGAAATTTTGAAGGAAAATTCTGACTTGTAAAACTAAAGAAAATTATATGATTCCCTTGATAGATTTGAATTCCTACCTTAAAAATCCTTACGAATCTTGTAATGTCGTGAAAAAAATTCCAAAAGTTTCTGCAAAAGATGATGTTTTTTCTATAGAAAACATAAAGTTTTGGGTTAAGCAACTTGCAAATGAGAAAGCTAAGGACATCGAGGGATACCAAGATGAAATATTAAAAATTGGAGGGCCTATTTTGATCCCTCGTATACACAAGCTCTTCAATTTAGAAGTTGACCAGGGATTCCCTAAACCTTGGACTCAAATCCTCATTGTACATGTTTTTAAAAAGGGGATAAAATAGTTCCCTCTAATAATAGGACCATCATGATTAGTCCCATTTTATCCAAGCTATATGGAAGTTTTTTGGAAAATAAAATAAGCATATGGCTAGAAATCTAAGGACATCAAGGGATACCAAGATGACATATTAAAAATTGGAGGGCCTATTTTGATCCCTCATATACACAAGCTCTTCAATTTAGTAGTTAAGCAGGGATTCCCTAAACCTTGGACTCAAATACTCATTGTACATATTTTTAAAAGGGGGATACAAGAAATCCCTATAACTATAGGACCATCTTGATTAGCCCCATTTTATCCAAGCTATATGGAAGTGTTTTGGAAAAGAAAATAAGCATATGGCTAGAAAACCATAGAAAAAGAGCTAAAGGTCAGGTTGTTTTTTTAGGTCACTATTCAACTATGGACCACCTTATCATGCTTAGGTGCTAGCGGTAAAAACCCCCCTTTAACTACACCAGGGTTCAGAATGTAGGAAGATCAATTAACTGTCTAAAATCTAATTAATTCTCTATACTACCCCAAACATAACAAAAATAATATAAAGAAAGCAAAGAAAAAGGATATCGGGCAACTATACCTCTAATCCCACGTCTGGTGATGACCTCCTTGCGCTTGGAAGTTCCATTGACTGAACCCCTCCTCCCAAGGCTGACTTGCATCCAAATATTGATAAACAAAGAACTACAAGCATGTTATTCCATATATAAGTTAGGGTTAGATGTGTTGAGTTTTGTACCTTGGGAGGTGTTCCCGATGTGCTTATGCTCTCCTTAGCACATGTGGGATGGAATATACACTTTTTACCTTGTACTTTTGTCTAATTTCACTTTGACTTAGGAGTTTTAAGTCAAAAGTGAAATTTAGTCATTTATGCCTAAAATGACTATTAATTGACAAAGTGGGTGAATTCGAGACATAAAGTTGACTTAGGAAACTTAACCCAAAGTGGGTTATTGACTTAGATATTTTTGGGGAAATCTCAACCATCGATTAGATGGGAGATGAGATGATCTACACCATTCATATCTTAGGTTTCCTTTTGGATGTCTAAGAAGGGCGCAAAGGGTGAAGGAGGCATTCATTCTTGATTTGTTCATTGTGAGAGGAAGACTTGGAGGATGAACATGAGGTTTGTTGCATGAGGTTGCTTGATCTTGGGTCCTAGATTTCATGGAGGGAGGCTACCATCATCTACCCTTGTTTATTTTTTGGAGAGGTTTCACACCTGTGGAGGGCGCACTTGGAAGATTGGGCATATCTATTGTGGGAAGACTTCTAGCCATTAGATTGTAGCAAGATCAGTTGTAGAGCAAGGCCATCCAACAGAGCTTCATTCCTGTGGAGGGGTTTCTAGATCTGAGCTCACAGTTTGTAGTTGGAGGCAGTTTTAGTGGATTTGAGAGCTTGTATGTGGGGCACACCTTCCTAGGGCACACTTGGAGTTTTTGGACTTGTGTTTCAACTATAAACAAGCTTCTATTGTATCAGGTTCCTCTATATTTTGTACTAGTTGTATTCCACCTTCTGCTTTTCTCATATATACATATACATTCCAAACTAGTTTTACCCGGGGGGGTTTTATACAGGGTCATGTTGACCAAAAATACCTGTGTAAAAAAATGCATGTGTTAGTATTTTAGATATGCTTGTTTTCAGCTGTAAAGATCTTTAGGCATGTTGTATTTATTTTAGTATGCATGTGTTAACTTCTGATTACTAAAAATACATGCTAGAGCACCTAAAATTGAAAATACAACCATAACAAATCAACAAGAAGTTCTTGGACGGTTGGATTTCCTAAAATAGAAACAAACACTTTACATAATAGTTGAAACTTAGAGCCTAATTTTGGTCAAAGATAGACCCAATAGGCAAGCTCGATAGGACCTAAAATCTTCATGGTATCAGAGCTGAGGTGGCTGAAATTTTGAGCAGTTGGGACAACATTTTGTTGGTTGTCATATACATCTTCTTGGTAGAGTTTTTTTGGACAGCCATTGACTCATTTAGTGGTTGTTAGAGGTAATATTTTTTTAGAGGATAGTTGGGCAGTTTTTTGTCACTTGACATCAGTCTCTTTTCACACCTACAAAGGAGGAGTGAGGCTGATTTGACTTGACCTCTTTTCACACCTATTTTGTTAGGAGTGAGGTCAGATTACACTTGTCTCTTTTCACACCTGTGTTGACAAGAGTGAGACAATGTTTTCCTTGAGAGTGTGAGAATCAGTTGGGAGTGCAGTTTGGTAGACATGTCAACATCTCATATGTGAGTTGAGGACAGGCTAGCAAGGGCTAGCAATTAGTTGCCTTGGAATGCGAGGATGGTCTTCATCTTAGAGGACCTCAAGCTATGGGACATAGTCGAGGCAATTGTTCCCCCTATTCTTGTCACTACTCTTATCTTGGTGGCAGAGTTTAGGAAAAGGAACAACAAGGTGAACAAGACCATTTGTGACCATATCATACCCCATTTGATGAGGAGGACTTGTGAATTTGAGATGTGGGCATCTCTTTGCAAGTTGTATGAGAGCTCCAATGAGAATCGTATCATGGTTCTTCTTGACCGACTTAGGGGCATTCACATGCTCAAGGATGAATCAATAACTTCATTCCATGGTCGCTAGACTCAGATCAAAGATGAGCTGGCAGTCGTCGGAGATATTGTGAACCCTAAATATTTGGTGAGGTAAGCTATGAATAGCTTCACCAAACCATGGGATCCATTTGTATAGGGCATTGTTTCCCGGGAGGTCATGCCTACATGGGAGAGGATGTGGGATGACTTTGTCCAGGAGGAGATTAGGCTTGCAGCTAAGGCTTCTGGACAGTGGCAGCAATAGCAATAGTAGATTGGTCAGGGTGAGGAGGATATTTCTCTTTGGACAAAGGGAAAGAAGAAGGTCATCCGTGGGGGTCGACAGGGTCCCAAGTTTGGGCCCCAACCACAAGGGAGTGGAGGAGAGAGAAGCAATGGTCAGGGAAGTGATCAGAAGAGAGATATGATAAAAGTGAAGTTATTTGTTTGTAATAAGTTCACGAACTATGCTGGATAGTGTCCAAACAGGAAGAAGAAGAAGGGTGGTACCGTAGCTACAACAGAGGAGAAAAAATTTTCAGACACAGTTTTAGAGAGAGTGTTCTTTCCTCATATGTTTCACTTCAGTTGAGATGGCACCCAGTATCTGGTATATTGATAGTGGGGCTTCGATCCATATGACTAGAATTTGAGAGCATATTTCTGATCTCAGAGACACCGAAGTCAGGATAGAGATTTCTCTTGGAGATGACACATTGGTCAAAGTTGTTGGGATTGACACAGTACCTTTCAGAGAGATAGCATGCCACCTATATTGTTCACGGACTTTCTTTTTATCTGTGGAATGAAGAATAATTTGATTTCAATTTCCACCCCCCAGGATAGAGGTCTTGAGGTGACATTCAGAGGCACCGAAGTACTCATTCATCCTCGAGGGTCTACACTTACCTCAAGATAGGTGATTGGAGAGAGGGATGGGAAACTGTTCAGATTTCCTTTTCAGCCACTTCATGCATTGGCAGGGAGTAGTGACAGTAGCAGATAGTTATGTGAGTTATGGCATCGCAGGATGGCCCACCTACATCATGGAGCTCTTGGAGGACTGAGAGAGGTTGTGACCGGAGCGCCACAGATCAGTATTTAGCATCAGGATGTTTGCAGAGGGTGTGTTCTTGTTAAGTTTACCAAGGCATCGTTCCCCAACAGTGACACCAGGTTAGTTGGGATAATGGATTTAGTACACACAGACGTGTGTGGGCCCATGACTTGGAGGTCCTTGAGTGGTTGTGAGTGTTATCTCACATTTATTTATGACTACTCGAGGAAGACTTGGATATATTTCCTGAAGGCCGAGAGTGAGGTCTTCACATGGTTCCAAGAGTTCATAGCTCTTGTGGAGAACCAATTGAGAAAGAGGATCAAAGTCTTACAGTCGGATAACGGGGGAGATTATTCCTCGAGACATTTTGTAGAATTATGTGACCAACATGGCATTAGAAGACAGATGACCATACCCTACAACCCCCAGTAGAATGTGGTTACCGAGAGGAAGAACTAGGCCATTATTGGTGAAACGAGATCCATGCTGCATGATCAGATTTTTCCTTTGTACTTATGGGTAGAGGCATGTGCTACTGTAGTTTACCTGTAGAACATGAGCCCCCACAGGATTTTGGGGAAGATGACTCCTGAGGAGGCATTCACTTGTAGGATGCTCGATGTCGAGCACATCAGGATGTTTGGGTGCTTGCAGATATTCTCACCAAGGCCCTGCCACAGGGAAAACATGTCTACTTAAGAGACATGATGGGCTTGGTGAGGAACACCTTCCTCGGTAAGAGGGAGTGTTGAGTTTTGGGGAAGATGACTCCTGAGGAGGCCTTCACTTGTAGGAGGCTCGGTGTCAAGCACATCAGGATCTTTGGGTGCTTGACTTTGGATTCTTACAGATATTCTCACCAAGGCCTTGAAACGAGGAAAACATGTCTACTTCAGAGACAAGATGGGCTTGGTGAGGAACACCTTCCTCGGTAACAGGGAATGTTGAGTTTTGTACCTTGGGAAGTTTTCCCCATGTGATTTTTCTCTCCTTAGCACATGTGGGATGGTCTATACACTTTGTACCTTGTACTTTTATCTAATTTCACTTTGAATTAGGAGTTTTAAGTCAAAAGTGAAATTTAGTCATTTATGCCTAAAATGACTATTAATTCACAAAGTGGGTGGATTAGAGACATAAAGTTGACTTAGGAAACTTAACCCAAAGTGGGTTATTGACTTAGATATTTTTGGGGAGATCTCAACCATCGATTAGATGCGAGATGAGATGATCTCCACCATTCATATGTTAGGTTTCCTTTTGGATGTCTAAGAAGGGCACAAAGGGTAAAGGAGGCATTCTTTCTTCATTTGTTAATTGTAAGAGGAAGACTTCGAGGATGAGCATGAGGTTTCTTGAGATTGGATGCTAGCTATCATGGAGGGAGGCTACCACCATCTAGCTTTGTTTATTTAGTGGAGAGGTTTCACACCTGTGGAGGGCGCACTTGCTAGATTGGGCGCATTAGTTGTGGGAGGACTTCTAGCCATCATATTGTAGTGAGATTAGTTGTAGAGCAAGGCCATCCAGTAGAGTTTCATTCCTGTGGAGGGGTTTCCATATCTGAGCTCACAGTTTGCAGTTGGAGCAGTTACAGTGGATTTGAAAGGTTGTATGTGGGGCACACCTTCCTAGGGCACACTTGGAGGTTTTGGACTTGTGTTTCATCTTAGAATGAGTTGTTATTGTATCATGTTCCTCTATATTTTGTACTAGTTGTATTCCACCTTCTACTTTCCTCATATATACATATACATTCCAAACTGGTTTTCCCCGAGGCAATTTTATCTAGGGCCATGTTGACCAAAAATACCTATGTACAAAAATGCATGTGTTAGTATTTTAGATCTTCTTATTTTTAGATGTAAAGATCTTTAGGTGTGTTGTATTTACTTTAGTATGCATGTGCTAACTTATGGTTACTAAAACTACATGCTATAGCACCTAAAATTGCAAATACAACCATAACAAATCAGTAAGAAGTTCTTGGACTGTTGGATGTCCTAAAAAAACAAAAAACACTTTACATAATAGTTGAAACTTAGAGCCTAATAGTGGTCAAAGACAAACCCATTAGGCAATCTTGATAGCACCTAAAATCTTGAATATGTTATAATTTCAAGCATAAATCAATAAAAGTATCCAAGACACCATCATTTGGAACAGGAAAATGTAATTCTTTTATTAATAATACAAATATTATACCTTTACAATATAAGTTCACAATGCAATATGCAACAAAAACTCTCCATGTGTTTGGAAGAGTAACCAAATGGAGGAGGACACAGCTCTATGTAGCGAGAAAAGATTCTTAAGATCATACTAGATCCCAATTCTTGACGAACAAATGAAAGGATGTGCTTTGTCCAAGGGAGACTCTTTTTGCTTCCGAAAAAAGAATACATATTTCCCATCCCCTCTTTTTGGGATATTTGATTTTTATGTCTTTTTCAATTTTTTAAAGAGCTTGAAAAATAATAAAAGAAGTCTATGTTACAAAGGAGGAACGAGTGTTGCAAGAAAGAATACTAGTTCCAAGCGCAAGGAACACACTAATGCTCAGATAAAGTATACATTTTTTAAAAGGAAACTAAGGGAAAATTCCTCCATGGGTCAAGGTGTCAGGTCGTAGTGGAAAAGTGCTACAAGGCTTGTATATAAGGCATGCTACAAAGGTTCAGTTGAAAGAAAAATGGAGCTGACATTAGACCAAAGATGCAGAGATGCAAATGTGATTAAGAAAGACACCATGAAACCCCCTTCAATGTAATTTTAACGATTCTAGAGAAGGTAAGATCGGTAGTTTTTTCATGTTTAGGGAGTCTTAAAAAACATAAAAGAAGACTCCAGGGAGAACCTTTTTCGGAGATATTCTAGTCGGTTCGAAAAAGGGTTAAACTTGCACCGAAAAGACGTCTATTCAAAACCATTTTAACGAGTGTGACAAAGACAAGATCCCTTGGCAATATTTTCAATTTTAAGGAGTCTAAAAAGAGATTAACTATGGACTCACAACCTTTTTTTGAGTTTAGTCTCCTTAGCTCGAAAAAGTTATAAAAGTCACTGAGGAGAACTCTCCTGGCGAGATGAATCTCCTGAGGCGTACCTTTTTTCCCATATAATCTACATGATGGAAAAAGGGGTAAACTCATGCTAGTAGATGCTATTCTGGAACAATTTAACGAGTGTGAAGGAACAAGGTCACTCGACGATATTTTCAATTTTAGGGAGTCTGACAAGAGCTTGACTATGGACTCTGCGGTAGTTCCTTTTTCGTAAGTAATCTCCAAGGCCTGGAAAAGGTGACAAATCAAAACCAAGGAGAATGTTCCATTTTTTAAAATTTAGTCCCTCGTGTTAAAAAAAGGGTTAAACTTATGCCTATGAATACTCTTCTAGCAAACCGAAGTTCCTAGAGCATACCTTTATTCGTGAAATTGACCGTCCGAACCAAAAAAGGGGTAAACTACCACCGGACAGACATGCCTTCAAATTTTTGTTTGGTGAGCGTGAAGTGAAACAATATCACTTGGCAATACTTTCATGTTTAGAGAGTCTGAAAATGGTTTAAAGAAGACTCCAGGGGGGTAATTTTCTCAGTTAATCCATACAAGATCGAAAAGAATAAATGCAGTCTCGTCGGATGTTGCTTTCAGATTTTAAAGTGAGATTGAAAGACAACAAAGTGTGCTCATTTGGGAGTCTCAAGGGTGAGTCCAAGAATGATGGTGCATTAGAAAAATGAGTCTCAATCTCATAATCATGACAAGACCAACAAGGACTCCCAAGCCTATAGTCATTACAGACAAAATGGATGCCAAAATGCAACAAGGATATAACTAGGGCATCCAGGTAAAGGTAGGATCTACCACCTAATTATGACACTTCTAGAGAAATAATGAAGGTTTTGTGTCGCAATTTAGTGGGATAAATCCTATGGCAAAGCGGAAAAGACAACGAGATGAAGAAAGTGGAGGTGAAATCCTAACTTATATGCAAAAAGTTGGAAAAAATGTCTTTTACCAAAGGATACCAAAAGTGACCCATACCAAAAAAGGTTACCAAACCAAAAGAAAAAGTGTTTCATATCATCCAATAAAGAAATCGGAACCAAAACCAAATTATTTCCAAGCCAGGGAAAAACAACAAAGGGGGGTCAAAAAGTGGCAAAAAGGGCCAAAAAAGTCTATAAATAGAAGTTGACATCTCATTTTCACCATTGTAATTTGAAAATTGACCAAAAGGAGAGAAATCCCCTTTTCTAAATAAGTTGATTCCAAGAGCTTTAGTGGACAAAACAAATTTCCGCTCGGACCAAGTAAGTAGAAATGCATCCCTCTTGCAATTAAATTCTTCTTTTATTCATTTATTTTTGTTTTTGAGGGAGGGCACTCTCCTAAAAAGATCAGACCTGCATGTACATGGGTTGTCCAAGAACATCCCGCGTATGTACTCAGTCAAAAAGAACTATGCTCATGTACATGCACGATTAAGGCCAAAACAACCCACGTACACCCTCAAAAGCTTGGAAAATTTTTAAAAAGAAAGAGCTAACTCCATTTCATTTTCCATGGAACATGTTGTATGTCCACTAGAGGGAGAGGGAACATGAGGACATTGACATACTGGTCAAAGAGAACCCTGCTACCATTGTCGCATTGAAACAATGTGGGTTTTGGAAGTTCTTCCAATGTCCATTTATGAGGGCACAACCAAGGTTACTGAACACCCTAGTTGATTACTAGCATCCGGATGCAGAGGCATTCATGATAGAGGTACAATCATTGACTCCAACGACTGAGGACATCTACTTCCTGACTGGCCTCTCGAGGAGAGGGGAACCATTCAATCTGCATACATTCCCCCCTCGGCCTTTTAGCATTGAAGACTACATTCAGATGTATTGTGAGGTCGAAACTGAGAAGGTAGGTTCCTGGGTTCCTGTTGACCGCCTGTTTAGCACAGAGGTCAACTCATTATCATGAAGATTATTCTATGTCAGAGACAGAGATGGTTCTACTGGGTGTTTTATACACCAGCACTTAAATTTTTGTAAACGAGATTTCCGCACCCCTGCGTGGGTATATAATGTAATAATGTCTGTATGGATCATAGTTAGGTCAGGTACCTTGGATGTTGACATCCGGGGAGTTCCTTTCATCGATGGTTTTTTATCCTCAGGAGATTAATGTGGCCTAACTAGTCAGGTTAATCTCCCTTGAGTTTTTCCCTCCACCGGCTTCCTCCAAAGTGGTGGAAGGCACTCTGATGATCTCGTTCATTGAGTAACCTCTTAGGATTATTGTAAATGACCATGCTAGGCAGTGTCTGAAGTTTCGCGGAATTCCGTCGAGTCTAGAGTAGTTTTTTTTA
>ML811357.1:88725-104309 GCA_009831015.1 Picea engelmannii | reverse complement strand
TTAAATGCTTAAGATCAGACAATGGGGGAGAGTTTGTTTCTAAAGAATTCAATAAGTATTGTGATGATAATGGTATCAAAAGACATTTTTCTGTTACTGAAACACCTCAACAAAATGGTGTTGTTGAAAGGAAAAATAGGACTGTTATGGAGATGGCAAGAACAATGTTAAATGAATCTAAACTGAGTAACATACTTTGGCCTCAAGATGTCCATACTGTTGTTCATATTCTGAATAGAAGCTTGTTGAGAAATAACTATGACAAAACACCTTATTAGTTATGGAAAGGTAGGCCAACATGTGTAAAACACTTTAGAATATTTGGTAGTAAGTGTTACATAAAGAAAGTTGATAAAAATATCGGAAAGTTGGATTCTAGAATTAATGAAGGTATTTTAGTTGGATATTCATGCTCAAGAAAATCTTATAAGTGCTACAATTTCAGTTTGAAGAAAGTTGTTGAAGCCATAGATGTTAAATTTGATGAATCTTCATTTTTAAAATCCAAAATTGAACAGAAAGATCACCAGGCATATGAAATATATGACAAACTGAAAATGGAAGAAGAATCAAGTGATATAGAGGAAACTAAATCAGCTAACAATGAAAATCTGATTCCTACTTTGGTGCAGGGGTCAACTCCATCTAAGAATCCAAACAAAAGGGTACAAAGAAATCATCCTGAAGAACAAATCATTGGTGATATACATGCAGGTGTTGAAACTAGAAGCAAAAGGAAAGAATCTAGTTCAAATCATGAACATGTATCATTACTCTCTCTGTTTGAACCCAAGAATGTTGAAGAAGTAATCAATGATGAATACTGGATGAAAGTAATGAAAGAAGAGATTAGTCAAATAGAAAAGAATGAGACATGTGAATTGGTTCCTAGACCTTTAAATAAGAATGTTATTGGGGCTAAATGGGTCTTCAGAAATAAGTTGGATGAAGCAGGTAAAGAGACTAGAAATAAAGCTAGACTGGTTTGTAAAGGGTATGCACAGGTAGAAGGCATAGATTATGGAGAAAATTATGCTCCTGTTGCAAGAATGGAATCCATTCGGCTGATTTTGGCTTATGCTAGTTCCAAGCACATTAAAGTTTATCAATGGATGTAAAATTTGCATTTTTAAATGGTGAATTAGAGGAAAAAGTATACATGGAACAACCAAATGGGTTTCAAGTGCAAGAAGAAGAAAATAATGTTTACATGTTGAAAAAGACTTTGTATGGGCTAAAGCAAGCTCCAAGAGCCTAGTATTCCAGGCTTGATAAATACTTAAGGCAACAAGGATACAGAAAAGGCAACACTGACAGTAATATTTATATTAAAGAAGAACATGATAGCTTGGTCATTGTTGAGATATATGTAGATGATATTATTTTTGGGAGTGATAATGATCAACATAGCCAACAATTTGTTGAAAGTATGCAGAATGAGTTTGAGATGTCCATGCTTGGTGAAATTAAATTTTTCTTAGGTCTTCAAATCACTCAATCTGATGAAGGTATTTTCATTTCTCAAACTAAATATATCAATGAAATGCTCAAGAAATTTCAAATGCAGGATTGTAAACTAGTTGGCACTCCCATGGTTATTGGATGTATGTTGAGTCAAAATGATGATTCTGAAAATGTTGAACAGACAATGTACAAATTTATGATTGGTAGTCTTCTATATGTTACAGCTACAAGGCCCGATGTTATGCATGCAGTTTTTCAAGTTGCTAGGTTTTAGGCCTCTCCTAAAGCTTCTCATTTACTTACAGTCAAAAGGATCCTCAGAGATCTTAAGGGCACAACATAGTATGGTTTATGGTATCCTAAGGATAATCAACTTGATTTGTATGCTTTCACTGCTGCTGATTGGGTAGGCTGTGTTGATGACATGAAGAGTACTAGTGGAGCAACATTCTATCTTGGAGGATGTCTGGTGAGTTGGTCTAGCAAGAAACAATCAATAGTTTCCCTTTCTACTGCCAAGGCATAATACATTGTAGCTACAAATTGTTGCACTCAAGTTCTCTAGATGAAACAAATGTTATCATAAATACACATTCATTATTATGCTCCCATTCCTATTTTCCGTGATAACACCAATGCCATCAGTATCTCTAAAAACACAGTTATGCATTCCAAAACGAAAAATATTCCTATTAAATTTCATTTTATCCGAGAGCAGGTTTTAAGTAACATCATTAAGATGGATTATGTTGGTACGAAATATTAGATTGCTGATATCTTTACTAAGCCCTTACCTAAAATGCAATTTGAAAGTCTCAGGGATCAGTTGGGGGTTTGCCTTCTGTAATTATCTTTCTCTTTCCTTATACTTAGGATTGCAGGTTTCCATGGTGCATCTTTCAGCTCTGTTATTAGCATTTTGTCCCCTCTACAATACTTTTTCCTGGTTGGTTACAGTTTGCACAGATTCATGTCTTTTTGATAGGGGGAGTTGATGTTGTTTTAGTTGTTGTACAAGTGATATTTTCATAGTATTTCTTGGTATTTCTGACAGGAGGAGTATGATTGATCCTTTTCCATCGATGACAAAAGGGGGAGAATAGGTTTAAGTTTTCCATCAATGTCAAAGGGGGAGTTTGTTGGCCAGTTTTCACAGAGTGAATGGGCATTGGCATTGGCATTGTTTCCATTGATGTCAAACTTCTCATTATTGCATTATGAGTAAGATTTTGATTTGCTTATTATTGGACTAGCAACTCAATTAACCCAATGAATGGATGGTCAAAGGCTTAGTTGAAAATGCCAAGAAAAATGCATTATAAGTTATATCACCAAAGCTCACATGTTAAGGAAGTTTGCCAATTAAGAGGAGTTAGACTTTTGTGATAAGTGAGACAAAAGTTAACATTGACAACTACATCAACTAATGTAAAAACTTTCTGATCTTGGTAAGAGTGAAAGATAAACATAGAGAGAACAAAGTGTGTTAAAGAAATTGGTGATGGATTTTTTAGTTGAAGAAAAATGCAGAGGGTTATACACGTTTTTTTCTAGAACTCCATTCATCATTTGCCGAAGAGAAAAACTTAGAGATTCAAAAACGTTTTTTCTTGGAACTCTATCGCTCATTTGCCGAAGAGAAAAACGTAGAGATTCAAAAACGTTTTTTCTTGGAACTCTATTGATCATTTGCCGAAGAGAAAAACGTAGAGATTAAAAAACATTTTTTCTTGGAACTCTATTGCTCATTTGCCGAAGAGAAAAACGTAGAGATTCAATTTTTTTTTTTCTTGGAACTCTGTTGCTCATTTGCCAAAGAGAAAAAACATAGAGATTCAAAAACGTTTTTACCTGGAACTCCATTATTCATTTGTTGGAAGGAAAACGCAGGGGTAAATGTGTTTGCGACAGTTAGAAAGTGTAGAGTGAATAAACTCTGATGTAGATCTAGAATAGATGTATGAAATGCTTGATTGATTGAGCAATTGCATCTAAGGTAAATGCATTAAATAGTTAAAGGCTGTCTTTGTAATTCAAATATACATTGAGGTAATTATTTATTGCAATGAAGATTATCTACAGATTTGATTTCCAGATTTATAACAGAGTAATCATGAACAGATTGAGCTGATTAGTTTTGGCATTGACAGAGTGTGAACATAGTTGCATGTGAGTAAGATGCGCGTTGGTTGAAAAAAATAACAGGTTTGGAAAAGATGGAATTGATGGTTAGAGGTTTGTTTTCACAGAAAGAAATGAACAAAAGGATATTGACAGTTTAAGAAGAGTGTTTGAAACAGGTTGAAGCCAGTACTAAGGGAGGAAAGGAGGAGCTAGGGAGACTAACCGTCTCATTGCAAGTTGAAGCTTGCATTCAGGCAATAGAAGATGTCTTTCAGTAGGTGATGAAGATAAAGAGGTAGTAGCCTCATCTAAGTAGTTGCTCAGACAAAATTTGATGTAACTGAAGTAGCTTGCTTGCTTTACATCCACAAGAAGAAGAAGATGTTTTTCCCTCTATGGGTTTCCTCATAAATATTTTGTGTCTCTGTCCATTTCATGTGATTGATGGTTACTAATTCATTTTCACTGAGACAAAATATTTATTAGTTTTTAAGTTGCATTAAAGAAGTAATCTGTGTTAAAGAGATAAAAGTGAAAATTGTGTATACAAATGATTCACCCCACCCCCCCCTCAGTTGCTCAACTTGTCCAACATACTAATCCCATGATTTTCTTGCACCCCAAAACTTCAAAAAGAAATCCTTAAGTTCCTCCCAAGAACTGACTGATTCAGGCTACAAATTCCTAAACCACTCCTTAGCATCCCCTTGCAATGATGGAGAAAATTCTCTCATAAAAACATCATCATGCTCAATTTCAAACAGATTTGCAAAATGCTCAAAATCCTGGATGTGTTTTTCAACTGTGAGGTTATCAGACTCCCCATCAAACTTAGGAAGATACTTGAAATGTTTCAGAGGAAAGTCATGAAGGATATATGACAATTTTAGTGCTCTATATCTGTCTTAGATATTGGAGGGTTTAAGATTAGGTATATGAGGTACTATATTAGCCTTGACCTCTTAAGGCTCACAAGACTGATCATGGAAATTATATGGCTCAGGGAAAGGATCTTGGTCAATATCAGTGATGCAAGAAGAAGGTATATTTATAGTTTTTAAAGAAGGATATAAAAGTGGATTTTTATGGTCTTCTTTTAAATGGAGAAAGAAAATAAAGATTCTTTTGATATTTGCAGGAAAGGACAAGAGGTAATTGGAAAAAATAATATTGCATCTTGGAGATAACTTAAGCTTGAATACTTGGTTTTCCCGTAGTGCCCCTTCATGTTTTTGTAATAAGGCTTGTCCTCCAGCAAAGTTTTTGAATTTGATTGAAGTATTATTGGAGTTGCCAGGTGAATGGTACACAACCACTTACATGTATTACCTTTTTTCACCATCAAAAATCAGATATGGAACATTAATACACATCTCCCAGGGAAAATTTCACGTTTGTTCCCCGACAATGGCGCCAAAATGTGATCACTTTGTAATTTTCCTTAGATGTAAGAGGAAAACACAGAGGTAACCTTTTCAAACCACTTTGGGATGGAAACTGGCCTTTCCAACCAGAGAGGGCTCTGTCACTAAAATTATAGAACAATGGCTAGATCTGTAGGTAAAGACAAAAAGTTTATGATGTGGTTGATGGAGCAAAGGAGAGGACCATTGGGCATGGAGTCAAATTTGAATGTTTGTAAGGGTTATTAGTGACTGGTTTAGAGTGATCCAAGAAGCTGAGGCAAGGTATATGATTTACTTTCAGTTAATATAATCATTGCAATATCACTCTAACATTATAATTCTTCTCCACAAAACATTTGAGAAAAACCAATTCACGGTTCGCGAGAAAAACCTAAAATGGATGTAGGTGATGGTGGCTCATTTCTCAAAAACTGTGAAGCATTTTGACTTGAAATTAAACATGTTTGTTCATATTACCCTGATGCATCTCCCCTAAAAATTTCGTGGCAAACGAGTGCACGATTTAAAAGTTATGATGAAAATACACTGTCGCAACGAAATTGTGGCTACAAGAAATTTCGCAGTGTGCCTGTAATTCACTACGAAATCTCTATTTTTTGGGCTTTATTTTTACCTTGAAATGCTCTTCCACTGAATCCGACACTAAAACTCATGATAGCAAAATGTTGTGTAGGTAAGGCATTATTTTGTAGCAATATGACATAAATGATATGATGCTGCGAAATGTTATGAGTTTTTTGCAACGAGCTTCAAACTGATTAGCTACAAGACTCAACAGTAAACAAAAAAAAATGTTTTGACTTAATAAATTTATGCATACTAACAGGACCTAAAGTGAAAAAATATTTACAATCTTGTAATAACATAAGGAAGAGTGGAGAGGATGACCTATACACCAAAGTATGACACACACAAAGGTACTAAAGGTGTCAACATTGCATACATTACAACCAAGCCAATTGAAATGGCTGCTCAATAGTAGCACTACAAATTCCCAACCACGTATTCAACAATACAAGAAACACACATGGAGGTAATTGATATCAGACCAAATAAACCACCTCGACATATATTGGATAGATTGTAGGCCTCATATTAAAATTGATATAATCAATCAATGAACCTCTAAATTGATCCTGAATTGGAAAGAAAGCATGGGGATTTTTAATCCAAACACTATTACATTTAGGGTAAAAAACTGCATTTTTATGTCGAAATCAAGTCATTAAAAAAAATCACACTAGTTTGATTTGCTTTGAATTTGTTTTTTTATTTTGTAAAATGTCGTTATTATCAACGCCACATGTTAAGGATGTTAGTATATTTGTATTTGTGAATGTCGATATACTGACATGTGTTTTCCAACTATATTTCTCTGAAACATCATTAAATTGATGTACAAAGACTCATTAAATTGATAGGAAATCCCCATACTCCACATTGAATGGCACTAGTATTTCGACGTTGTTGAAATAATATTGACGTTCAAAATGTTGATATACTGACATTAGAAAAATTAAAATGGTGTCCTTAATTTTGATATATCAATGTTAGGGTGATCAAACTACGTCCCTAATGTCGATATATCAACATCCCTAATGTTGATATATCAAGGTTAGGGAAATTGAAGTAGCATTATTGATGTTAGGGACAACATTTTTCAATGCAACCCCCATTCCACAAGTTTGTAATTCTGCCCTATGAAAATCACTTCCAATGAGTACAATAATGCTATCATTGGTCTTGAATTCAAGCCTAACAATGGTAATGATTTATGGTTGTAGTATCTCAATATTGTTGATGAAACAATAACATTGCCAAGCTATTACAAGCATGAATCATAACCATTTCCCATATTGAACTCATGGCCACAAGCAATAATATTCCAAAGCATTAGAATACGAATACAAATGGGGAAGTGCATAAATGTGAGATGGATATTGCATAAAAACACATAGGTAAAGAGATATATCATTACCTTGGATACTTGTGAAAGAACTCTTTGTCACAACTGTGCTATGTTTTTACATTCTTAGAGTGGGGTGCATTACAGAGGATTTTGGAATGCAATTTGAATGTTCCAAAAGATAATAATTTATTTGTTCTTGGAAAACTTAGAGAGGGCCATGACTTTAGACTATATCATGCAACTTTTTTATACTATTCCAATAATAATTGTAATTTCCTATAATAGGAAATCATTCTGTGTTGGCGAGTGTTACCTAAAATCCATGCTAATGAAACAACATAGTAAATAGTGAGTGGATGGATGGTATCCTTTGCTTTGATTCAAGAAATGGCAAGGCACAACATAGTTAAGACTTTTAGATTTTTTGAAATAAATGTTAGATGTTTTTTTTATGTGTTAATAATTTTCATTCAACAAAGGCATTTATCTATGGATCTACATTAATTGTAAAGAACCAAACCATATGTAACAATTCATGTCAAGGTTACAAATGGACCAAATACTTTGGAAAAGGACATAAAATTAATCATTTTTTCCTTTCTAATATATAAACTGGACATTTTTTAGGTGACAATGGACATATGGATAAAACATATGAAAGAAATATGAATTTATGTAGAAAAATATATGGACTTGAAAAGGGATTCTTTAAACTTCATGTCATACCGCCAACAACCTATTCATATTCTAGCTCTTCATCAATGCCAATCTTCTTTGGGTTGGGGTATTAGAGATATTTTTGAATATGATGGAATGATAAATTTCTACCCAATAACAACCTAAGAAAAAGTAATGTTAGAAGGATAAGTTATTAAAAAGAGAGAACCAAATATTTTGGACCTCAATTTACCAAAAAAATTCTTTCACTAGATAACTTATAAAGTGATTATGAAACATGAATAGAAACTAGAATTCCTACCACACCTCTATTTACAAACATGTTTATACCTGCATTATTCTCTAGTTGAGTCAGTGGGAAAATGATCCAAGTACAAACTCTCTTATGAATGGAAGTGCTTATTTTGTAGAAAACCTTGAGTTTGTAATAATATAATTCATAATAAAATTTGTGCTTCGAACTATTCGCTGGCTAACTCAACAAAGAATGATGCAAGTAAAAACATGTTTGTCAAAAAAGATGTGGTATGCCTTTTAGATTATGTTTTTGTTTCATAATCACTCCAGAAGTGCCCTATTGAAAGTAAAATTTTGACCGAGCCAAATCACAAATGAATGGATATTTTGGCAGACTCATTCTTTAATATAAAATTGTCTTTCTACTTATACTAAAATTTATTGAGATGAAATGAATGGACCAATGCTTCTGTTAAGATTCGTTGAGTTGCATATTGGACCTCTAAATCCTAAAAAATATTAATTTATTTCAATAATATGTTTCTCAATATGGACACATCCTAGGATTAGAGTTTGTAAATCAATTGGTATCTATGAAAGTGATGATTTTCCTTGAGCCTACAATACCATGAAACAATCTTTAGCTAGCTTGAAGTCATCTTTAAGTAGTTGGGTATATTAGAGTAAAAAATGTGTCATGTTATTTAGGGTCAAAAAACCATTATCACATAATCAATATAATCATATCACTACAATACACTGATAAATTGTTAGATAAAGGTTAACTAACAATTTTCATTAATATTTTCCTTATTAATATAAATATGATATCTCTTAATAAGCCAAGTGGTAAACTTGGTAGAATTACATCTCCAAATAAGAGGAACATTATAAGTGAATGAGGTTGGGATTATTCACATCCATTAATATCATTTTTCTTCTTCGAAGAAAGAAAGTCTCCAACTAAGGGAGGATTAACAAAGTCCCATTGAGTATTGATAGGCTATCCATCAGCTAAAAATTAGTGGAATCAGACACACTCACATGGGAGAGAGTGTGAAATGATGGTCAATGTAGAAGTTGTCATTGTGTTGAGTATGTGAGTTAAGGACACCAAACCATAATTTATGATGTTAGAGAGATATGAAATAAATTCATCTCCTTGAAATATAAGATAGGTTCACAAGTGCTAATGATATAATCGATCCTCAAATATGAGAAGTTTGGCATAAAAATTAATGGTGAGAATTGGTAGCCCTTCATGTAACACATTGAATATTAAAGTGGGAGACAATATTCTCGACCACTCATATTTTTTATGAACAAACTTCAATATAGTAGGAAGATCAAGGAAACGATTCCATATTATTGTTTCTATGTTCACATTGATGAATACGACCTTGATAAAACTTGCATGCCAAACCCCCAATCCAATGGAAACAATGGAATTATGCAAACATATGGAAATGAAAATGCAAAGTGATTTGAGAATGAAAATTAGGAATAGTGTTCTCATAAACAAAATAATTTAGCAATGAACATATGAAAATAATGTTTTGAATTCAATTTACTACTACTCCCCTTACTAACTAAGAGGTTTTTTCCTTCATGCAATTAATTTCCATAAAAAAATGTTGTAAAATTGAGATTATATTGGAATTTGGAGACAACCATCATGCATCATGTTTGAAACTTGGATGAATGACTTGTCATGGACTAGGAAGGTTTCTATTCTGCAAAAACTTGTCATGTTTTCTATGACTAGTCATTGTAAACATAATGGATAAATAAGATAGAAATATCAAGGTAAATGCAACCCATAATTTCTTTGACCAACACATAACATTGAGTAGATGATGATAAATTGGGAACAAGGCATCGATGTTCCTAACTAACCATAAGATAAACTCAAAGACCTACCTAATATAACACGAGCATCTTATGAGGAGAGATGTTTTAAGTAAGAGATGCGAACATCAATAAATAGCCCATACCAACAGAGATGTATATAATATAAGTATAGGATCGAGATGAATTTGAATGAGTCAACGTTATCTTAATAAATAAATTTTATATTTCACAAAATTGGAGTCAACATGAGCATCGTGTAGCACCAGTTCAACTATTAAAGAAAAGTGATAAATAAAAACTACATGATACTTATTTTATTCATAAAACCCATAAATATGAAAAGTTAAAAGCAAAGAATGCATCATTACCTAGTTTTTGGAAGTGTTGGTCATCCTAGTTTCTGTAAATGCTTATTTTTAGAAGGGCTAGTCATCCTATCGTTGATGTTTGGACAACATCGGAAAGACATTCTCTTAAAATAATAATTAATAATATAATTATTGATTATTAAATATTATATATAACAAGTAAATGATAATAATAAATAGTTATTGATTATTCAAGAGACACATCCTTTCATGGATGGTCACCATATGTTCCCTAGTGGGATTGGGCTTGAATCTTTCACATGAGGGCCCAGGAAAATGAGAGTAGAGTAAAATGTTGGGAGTATTAAATTTATGGGGTTGTTACAATCTCTATGTACAATGTATCTACGTTTTTACTCCTACCTAAATTATAGAAAGAATTCCATAAATTATGGTGCGCAGTTATTTCTAGTAGAAATGTCTAATTACCTAAATATGAGGAATGTAATGCATATTTACTTCTACCTATATTTATGCAAAGAATCACATGAATTATGGAGGAACAATTTAACGAAGTCAAATTCTATGTGGATGGATTATAACCAAATTAATCTTTGGTTAGTTACAAAGGTATTCTCCAACTATTTATAAGAAAGAAAATTGAATTTAATTTTAAATTTAATTTTTCAAAGAGAAGTGTCTTTTTTGGATCAATCTAATATTACTATAAAAAGACACTTGAAGGACACAACAATAGACACACATATGTTTTGTCTCTTACACGTGGGATACGTGATCTAAGGAAGAGACTAAGAAGTTGAAATTTTCTGAGTTACTTATTGATGTTCTAGTGTTTACTAAAGTAATATCATATATCATTGGAAGTAATTACCACTTGTGGAAAATTGTGCTTGTTTAATTTAACACTAGAAAATCAACATGGTTAGCCATATGACATCGAGTATATGATGGATGTGTGTTGTAGCCATATGACATCGAGTATATGATGGATGTGTGTTGTAGCCATATGACATCGAGTATATGATGGATGTGTGTTGTAGCCATATGACATCGAGTATATGATGGATGTGTTTTGGTCATAGTAGAATATGTATTATTTGGAGGGTCATTGTATATAGTTGTGCACAAGATAAATTGATCTCCTCTAAGAGATGCTTTTTGTTGTTCTTGTTTTTTGTTTCGGGAAGGTCACATGTAATAACTCTGAGAAGGAGCCATAATGACGGTCGCAGGAAGAAGACATGGAGGTAAATACCTTCCAACATGATATCAAGGAGAGACATTTCCAGACATGATGCTTAGAGACAAGAAGTCTCTAGGAGAAATATACCTCCCAGGACGGGACCATGCCATATAGTAGAGACAATTCCAATGATCATGGATACAACGAGTCAAGACCGACTGTATCACAAATATGGTAGTTCCAGTAGAGGAGGAAAACATATTATGGGAATCACCGAGAGCAGGTGTAGTAGTCCCAGTACATGAGCCGAGCCATGAGATGTTGAGGAAGTAGGCATGGAAATAGTTCCAGTGTATGTAGAGGCATTCCTAGAGAGGGAGGTGGTACTACATCCAGAGGGAGCATAGATTGAGTTACCTCTAGAGAAGGAGGAAGAGATACCCTCAATGTCATAGGGAGAAAAGATAGAGGATGAGTCACCTCTAGCTCTAGAGGGAGTGTTGGTGTTTTTCAGCTTCTTGAGACATTGGTTTCATGAGGGAACCTCGATATATCAAGTATGGTCCAAGATGACTTAGCATGATCAACATTTACCTATGTTTCTCTGGGAAAAGGAATCCATGATTGCAGTGTATGTTCAGAACATAAGTCCTCATAAGACTTTGAGGAACATGATGCCCAAGGAGTACTTCACTGAAGTGAAGCTTGAGGTTGGACACTTCAATATATTTGGGTGTCCAGTATACATTCATGTACCCAAGGAAAAAAGGATCAAGCTAGACCCTTCAGGAAGAAAGGGTACATTTGTGGGGTACAATGAGTCTTCGAAGGCATATCAGATCTACATCCCTGGTCAGAGATAAATTGAGGTGAGAAGAGATGTTACCTTTGAGGAGGAGGTATGATTTAAATAGATTTAGAGGATCTCACATGGATATTGATCAAATTGATTGAATTGATCATGTTGATCCTATAGCTCCAGTTGATGTTCCCAGATATATTGTAGTAGTTCGGAAGAGACCTACATGGGCTCATCAGAATCTGCAGGAGGTAGAAGGATATGCAACTCCTCATGGTAACTTCCGAGTGATAAAGATACCTCAAATATATTCATGTTATTCTGTAGCTATGATCCACAATATTCATTTTGAGCCTTCTTGTTATGAGGAGGCAACTAGTCATCCAATATAGAGAGATGTCATGATGGAGGAGTATCAATATATCATGAAGAATAATCTATGGGATATTGTTCCGAGACCCGAGGGGAAGTCTGTAGTGACTTCCAAATGGATCTACAAAATCAAACACATAGTTGATAGGAGCATCAAGAGGCACAAAATGAGATTTTTTGCTAGAGGATTCTCTCAGGTGGAGGGAATAGATTATGAGGATACATTTGCTCCTATTGCTCGATACACTTCTATCTTGATGATTATTTCCCCTACAACATCCATGGGTTAGAGAGTACATCAGATGGATTTAAAGACAAACTTTCTCAATGGAGAGATTGAGGAAGAAGTATACATCGAGCAGCTAGATGGTTTCGTGATACATGAGAAGGAGTCTCATGTGTGTAGGTTGAAGATGTCCTTGTATGGACTCAAGAAACCACCTCGAGCTTGGTATGCAAGGATTGAGGAAACTTGATGATTTTTGTGCTTCATCAAAAGTGTTGTTGATCCCAGCATGTACTACATGACTATTAATGGCGAGCCCCTGATTTTGGTCCTCTACCTTGATGATTTATTCCTCACCGATAAAGAGATCATGATTGTTGAATGCAAGTATGCGTTGGCCTCTAAGTTTGAGATGAAGGACCTTGGTATGATGCACTACTTCTTGGGACTAGAGGTGTGGAGGAGAACTGATGAGATATTCCCGATTCAGGGGAAGTACACAGTTGAGATATTGAAGAAGTTTGGGATGTTGAACTTGAAGCCTGTGGCTACACCAATGGTGAAAAATCTGAAGAAACTAAGTGTGTCTTTTTTCAATTCTAATGAAATTGATCCAAATATGTACAGACATCTGATTGGATCATTGATGTATCTGGTTAACACCAGACCAAATATTTTCTATGCAGTGAGTGCACTTAACCAGTTTATGAGTCAGCCGAGATAGACACACTAGATTGTTGCGAAGCATGTGTTGAGATACCTAAGAGGCACAATTGGACATGGTCTGAAATATAATTCCAATATTGATATGATATGACAAGAATATATTGACTCTGATTGGGCATGGAGCGCAGTGGACAGAAAGAGCACCTTCGAGTGTTGCTTCACTTTGGGATCTTCCATGGTTTCCTGTTGTAGTAGGAAACAAACTTATGTGGCTTTGAGATCAGTAGAATCATAGTACATTGCATTAAGTATGTCAGTCCGTGAAGTAGTGTGGCTTCACAATATCCTTGCAGATTTATCTGAACACATGCTATATTCCACCATTATTCATTATGGTAACCAAAGTTGTGTGAAGATCTCAGAGAATCTAGTGTTTCATGACAAATCGAACCATATTGAGATCAAGTACCATTGCATCCAAGACATGGTGCAAAGGAAGGAAGTACTGGTGTTGTACCTTCCTATAGATGAGCAGGTTGTTGATGTTCTTACCAAACTGGGATGAAGTTCAAGTAATTTTGTGATAGACTTGGTGTGGTAGAGAATTCCTCCCTCGCTAAGAGGGAGTGTTGATGTTTGCAACTTCCTGATACATTCTCTAGATTGTACTCCTTTGTGACTGAGTTTAGTTGATCTATGATGACACTTATTCGAGAAGGAATAAGTACTGGGACACTTGTTTAAGAAGGGATAAGTGTGTTTGGGCTTATAGCCCAACGTCCCTTGTGGAGAGAACATGAGGACATGTCCCATGTGGAGAGAACATGAGGACATGTCAAGGAATTTGACCCTTGATGTCACACACTATGGGAGTTGACCCTAGTGTTTCTAGAGGGTTTTACCTCTAGAAGTCCACATGGGAGTGCTATGTGTGACAGACATTCTCCAGATCGTGCTCCTTTGTGAATTGAGTTGAGTTGATCTATGAGGACACTTATTCGAGAAGGGATAAGTGCATTTGTTCTTATAGCTCAACGTCTCATGTGGAGAGCACATGAGGACATGTCAAGGTAGTTGACCCTTGATGTCACACACTATGGGAGTTGACCCTAGTGTTTCTAGAGGGTGTAGCCTCTAGAAGTCTACATGGGAGTGCCATGTGTGAAAAATATTTTGCTACTATGGTGGTTTTGTACCACTGGCAGAGACTTTGTGTCTCTAGACAATAGTTGTTTACTACTATGGAAATATACCTCCCTAGCTAAGAAAGAGTGTTGATGTTTCAACATCGGGAAAAACTTCTCCTAGATTGGGATGCATACCAAGGGAGATATGATACATTTATCATAAAGGTACACTTGTGGTAAATGGGCCTAGATGTAGTCCTTCCTTGATCATGACAAGGAATAATATGGACTTGAGGTGCTTGAAGTGCTTTCCACATGTCAGTTAACATCAGGATAAAATTCACTCACAGGTGTGTACTTGTGGTGAAAGATACTGGTGTGGTATTTTTCCTAGTCATGGTGATTTGAGAAGGAATGATAAATACTCAAGATGCTACATGTTATTACATGCGAATCCAGAGTGAGCCTCATCTCAGAGAGAGTCAATTGGATCAAAAGGGAGATCCGCAAAAGGAGTTTCTCCTCGGTTTAGGTGGGAGAGAGACATCTCCCAAGAATGACATACAAGTGTCATGAGTCTAGGGTGAAGTTTGTATACTTCAGAGACAATCTTGGCTTGATGCAGAATGTCTCCCTCATTGAGAGGGCATGTTTATGTTTGGACAACATCAGGAAGACATTCTCTTAGAATAGTAATTAATAATATAATTATTGATTATTAAATATCATATATGATAAGTAAATGATGATAATAAATAGTTATTTATTATTCAAGGGACACATCCTTTCATGGATGGTCACCATATGTTCCCTATATATGGAACACTCATCATTGTAATAATATATCTATTATATCTCATATGAAGAAAAACAACAAAAACTACATAGCAAACAATGGTATTAAGAAAATGAAAACCCAAAAGAATTTTTCAACATTTGTAACATTGATTCTAATACCCAAGTTGAGCATCTTTGACTACTATCATCTAACCTTGATCTAGATAACATGGATAAAGTTTATACACCCTAATTGTTGTTGTTGTGTTGAACTTCACAAATGAAGACTGTTAAGAACCAAACATCAATATAGCATAGAAAAACCTCAGGAAAAGTACTCAACGCCTTGAAAAAGACATAATTTCAGATAATAAGCCTCTTCGAGGGGGCAACCTCCTTTTACCCCACTTAAATG